>BGPR01004509.1:28953-110863 GCA_013235015.1 Araneus ventricosus | reverse complement strand
AATTCTCTGTAAAATATAAAAGAGATTTTTGAAGAAACATCAACTAATATAAAAACAACTGCCAAAATTTTATGAAATATTACAATAATTCCTACTTATATTAAGCAGCAGTTGCATTTATCAAAAACTAATGAAATCATTGTTTCTAAGCTTTTGCTTTTTATACATTTATTTAAAAAATTGATAGTTAAAACAGAATACATTATCATCCCTAGGATTCATGTGATTACTTAAGAGAATTTATTTCTCTTTATTAGTAATATTTTCTGAGTTATAACAGGATCGGAATTGAATACAATTATTATAAAAAATGAAGCATTTTCTGAGAATACTCTTCGACAAAAACTTTAACACACACAAATGCAAGAAGACCAGACAAATTTTTTTTTCATAAATCCAAAACATGCAAAGAAAACTACGGTAAACAAAATATTCATATATTAAATAATAAAAAAAAACCCAAATTATTTCAAAAGTCAACGTGCCTTCACTCTAAAATGAGTAAAGGCAGTCTAGCGTTTAGGCTTAATATGTACTTGAAACCAAACAGGTATAACTCGGAAAAATACAGCTAATAAAGAGAAATAAGTACTCACGTGAATATCTGGGATGATACTGTATATAATTTTGGATAATCCATTTGTAAAATAAGAATTATAACAGTATTTTGAGTTCAAAAAGAACTCGCGAATCCAGAGCATGCGAGTGATTACTATGGTGTGCAATGGTAAACAACTGACCAACGCAGAAACCGGACCATTGCTTATCGAGGAAACACAATGTAGGAAAAGGTGAATGTTCCAGGCCCATAAAACTGTTTTTTTATTGCTCTCTCTAGGAGGTCCTGGTTTTACCCCACTTACTCCTACATCAGTTTTATTCCTTTTCCTACAGGAGACAAAAAAATAATTAGGCAGTTTATCTTCTGTGAGAGGATTTATTCACGCTCACATGAAGTACACAGCCCAGCGTCAGACAACATGCAGTTAGATGTAGGATGAAGTGCGTAATGATATTTACCATGTAATTTCTCTCCCGGGAGGGCACTGCGAGTACACGGATGAGTGGCCGCCGGATAAGTAAGCTGGCTCTCACTTCCCCTGGGGGCATAGCAATGGGGGTCGAGTTATAGTATATATTTCCTTTGGGAGGGGTCGGGCCGTGTCTAGGTGATTGGCTATTAGGACTCCGGCCTCAGTACTCGAGCTATTGCAGTGGCTGTCATTCAGAGGCCCCGTATGCCTAGGCAGGCCGGAGGTATCTCGATTTACGGTTGCCATGTAATTTGACATAATGTGAATTGACTTCGTTATTACAAAGAGTATATAACATGTTCAAAAAACATTTATATTTGTATTTTAAGGTTGAAGTGGACATTAATTATAACTGGTATTTATTTTTTTCGCTAATGGTTAATTGTCTTTAATTAACTAAAATTTAGACACCTAATTTACATATTCGCTTTGCGCATACGTTTCCAAGCATTTCACGCACTTTCTGTTGCAGCGACATAAATTCAAATGACTTCCTAAGTGACAGGCATCCATTTTTTCGCCGTTGTTATCCGTATATTACAATTTGGGGTTGTTCATTTGAAAATCGTGTAAATATGAAACATTATTTCTTATAAATATCCTTAATTAAAGCGACTTTCCATTGTGCATGTAATTATTATTTACAATAGGTCCGTGTTCAACATTTCCAACGCTCAATGTATTGCGGAAATGCCTACTTTTGCAATTATAGTTCTGTGCGTCAGAGGTAAATTATCGCAAGCAACATTTTTAACATTTTACAGGGGAACCAAAAGAAGTCCCAGATCGCAATGTATAGCAATGTGCAATTCATTGTTTGAGAGCAATTATCTTTTGTTTTTTTCGACACACAGTTACGATATTTTGGCCATTCGAAGATGCGGTCGGGATGATGCAAATGCGATAAAAAATTAGTTTTTTCATATTTTCAAAGCCGCCGTTTTGACCGAGTGAAACAAGGTCCTGTTTCAAACTCGACCGTGCGGCATTTCGTCCGTTTTGTTTGTAAATTTATTTGTTAAACAGCCATGGCTGAGCGTTGTTGGCTTTTCTTCAAATTTGGCATGAAAGTTCTTGGAAGTCATTGAAGGCGTATATGTAAGGATTTTTATTTTTTGTTTCTGTTTCAAGATAGTGGCCTTTTTAAAGCTTTCAATGTTTAATGACAAGTTTAGTTCCATTAAAACACTTGAGTCATTTTGGTAATGTTGAGATATTTAATTGCAATTTTTTTAACATTGATAAAAGCAGACATTTAATTGTAATTTTTTAAATACTGATAAAAGAAGACATTTAATTGTAATTTTGTGAATACTGATAAAAGCAGAAATTTAATTGTAATTTTGTGAATACTGATAAAAGCAAACATTTAGTTGTAATTTTTTGAATATTGATAAAAGCAGAGATTACTGTGTAATTCGCATTCGAAAAAAAAGTACTAAACTTTTAAAGACTGCTTTTTCTTTTTGATCTTAT
The DNA here is from genome assembly GCA_013235015.1 of Araneus ventricosus. Classification (NCBI taxonomy): domain Eukaryota; kingdom Metazoa; phylum Arthropoda; class Arachnida; order Araneae; family Araneidae; genus Araneus; species Araneus ventricosus. Next base: position 108,353 of record BGPR01004509.1, on the reverse strand, counting down.
CAATATAAATAAAACCGGAGCGTCAATTGCTTTTCTATAAGTAGAAAGCCAAACTACTAAATAAATAATCTTCAAATTTTGCTCACAAATACTATGAAGTAAAAGGAAGGTTTTAGTGAAGGTTACGTGACAATTAATTAAACAATTATTTTTATTAATTAAAAAATCATATTTCCACTGCGTATGCGCAGTTCAAACTCTTCCGCTCACGAACTCAGAAGGATAAACAACATTTATAACTTATGGAGAAAATTAGCTTTCAGCAGTTTTTATCAGCTAGCCGGGTATATCAGCTAGTATCTATATAAATTTTTCTCTCATTTGACTCCGAAAAAACAAACCTCGGTTAAACAACAGTTAAAACAGTTAAAAGATTTGGCAACATATATGGCAAATGATTGATCACGTGATTTCACTTTCCAAATATAAGCAAAAGTGTTTGATTTAGTTTTAGCCTTCTTTTCAGTGAGTTAATAATGAATCTCAACCGCGCTGTTAAATATTATCGAAGTTACCAAAGAAGACGAACTCTACGTGAAAATGAATCAATAAAGAAAGTTTTGAAAGGCGTTCAAGAAGAAGGAGAAATAGTCCGTTTCAACATACTCAGTTTGCTGACCAGACTTAAATATACGGTTCTGTCACAAAAATGGAATTTCTTTTGGACGATTATTAGCCAAATGTGGTAGTCCTGAAGCTTTTTTTCATTTTGGAGAGCTTTTTAAAAGTTAGCGTGATTATGGTAAGCTAAGCGACGAAACCGCACCACCGTGTTAAGTCTTACCAATTTATTTTCAGGATTCTCTTTATATATCTTGAAGCTCTTATTTACCTTTTTTGCACTTTCATAATTTTTTTTGTTTCATTTGAATGTTCAATTTGTCTCCCAATGATTACAAAATCAAATCAAAATAAAGTCGTTACTCAAGGGCAACAAATTTATTCTAAGCTGATTTAAGTTAAAATATCAGAGAAGCAAATCTCTTAAGCTTAACCATAAATTCTGTTTTTTTTCTAGGATGCTACCCTCATTGTAGTGAGCGAAGCGAACGGGGTTTGCAAAGCAAACAGGGGGTTGGCGAGCATTAGCGTGTAGGGGAGCGCTCGAGTATATTTGGTCTCCATTCCACAATTCACAGCCAATTTGAACTCGAGATCTATAGTTCACAGAATTACTATTTATAGAATTCTTAATACCCTAATTAATTTATGGACACCTCAAACAGTTTCGACCAAAGTCCAGTAGTGCAGCGAACCAATTGTTAAATTATTCGAATACATTTACTGCAGAGTTTTATGTAAAGCTCACCATTTACTCACCTAAGGAGCAGTTTTAAGATCTCCAAGCGTGGATGCTCACAATTCTGGAGATATTCGCCAATAGGAGGTTTCAGAACAGGTTTACCCTCTGATAAAGTTATGGCGTTTGGATTAGCCCCACGGAGTAATAGTGTTTGTACGATCTCCACTTGGTTGGCGATCTTCTCTACGAGCGCCAGGTGCAAAGCCGAGCCAACAACAACTGAGACGGAATTGATATCTGCTCCAGAATCCAAAAGGAATTCTAAGATTGCCACATCTCCGCGGAGAACAGCATAATAAAGAGGAGGTGGTCTTGTCCTTTCCAAAGGAAAATTAACGATTGCTCCGTTGTAAACCAGTATTTGAACAATCTCCAAATTGCCCAACAGTACAGCGTAGTGCAAAGCTGTTTTCCCGTCTTCGATACTTGCAGCATTCACATTCGCACCGTAGCTGAAACATATTAATTTATTAAGTATTATAGTAAGGAAAATATGTAAAATATACTATTATAAAAAATGGATATAGAGAAAAGTTATTAAGAAATTGCGAATGTCGAATCTTTTAGATATTTTGAAAGAAAGATGTGTTGAATCAAAATATTTTGATTGATTAATCACAGGTCGGACAAATACAACTTAATAAAGTTCGTGTGCAAGTAACAACAGTTGAAATTTTGTAAACATATATGATAGAAGGAATTAGTAAAAGAGAATTGAAAGTTCACTGAATCGTGTATTTTTTGTTTGTAGAAATTTGATTTTTAAAAATTAAGTTTTAAAATGATTTGTTTTTCAGAATAACTGTTGAGACTCGTGACTTCACTCGAAGAGAAAAATTGTGTTTTTTAATTGATTGAACAAAAATTTACAGATGATATTCATAGAAGGGCTTAGAACTAAGTAAAGTAAGAAGTTCCACACAGGAATTCCATATCCAAGTAGATAAATTTAAAGAAAACAAGTTATGTACTTTTTTTGTTAATGAAGGCATTGGTCAGCAGTAATTCTGAAAAATAAGCATTTTGAAGTTAAATTCTAAATATAAAATGTTTAAACGCTGAAAAACAAATGACGGGAGGCTGTCTTTTTCAAACAGCCACTGATGTTAAAGGTGTAGGACTACTTTACTCGCTTGACTCTTTTCCAATTTTCAATTTTTTTGTAACTTCTGTTGTTACCCTTTATCTCTAAAATAACAATTAGTTATGTTTTTAACATATATAGTTACCGAGATACACTCTGTCCCAAAAGTTTATAGACTCTACTAAAATATATTTTTTAACAAAACGGAAAGGCATACAAACACCAATTACAAATATGTTTATTCAAACCATATGCGACTTGCATTCAGCGAGATATTTAGAAAAAATAACATTTTGTATTTGAATTATATAACAAAATGGAAATATTAGGTGTCCCAAAAGTTTATAGAATATATGACATTTCAACAAAAGGTGCTCAATACAATATTCTTAATAGTTTAAAGTCTTTCCATTTCTCAGTATGACATTGTATACACGTTTTTCCATCGACATAATTAAGGTTTGTAATATCTCTGGTCCCAAGTTGTACCATACACTTTCAATGGCTGTTTTCAAGGCATTCATTAAATAAAATTGCCTTCCATTCTCATATACCTTCCGAGACATAATGCCCCACAAATTTTCAATTGGGTTTAGATCAGGGCTCATCGGTGGCCACTCAAGAACAGTAATATTTTTCGAGTTTAAATAAATTTTCGTAGCTGTGGGGTTTGGATGGGAGCATCATCATGCTAATATTACCAATTTCGTCCCCCTATGTTTTCTGCAAATGGCATAAGATGATTTTCTAGTGTTTCTATGTATTTAGGAGAATTCTGTCGGCCATCTAAAAAGGCCAAACCCACTTGACCGTTGAAACTGAAAGCCGCCCACACCATCACAGATCCACCACAACTTTGCCTACTGAAAAAGCTCCTGGGCTCTTTTCATAAATCATGCCAATATTTTATATTCCCGTCAGGTCCATCGAGGTTCCATTTTTTTCATCACTGAAAAGGACAGCCATCCATTTATTACCATATGACATATGATAACGTGCCCATTGTAATCTCTTACTAATGTGAAGCTTTGAGAGTGGTAATCGGCGAGCCATTTTTGCGTGGATCATATAACCAGATTCTAAAATTCATCTATGAACAGTGTTCTTGGAGATTTGCAACCGGGAAGCCCCAGTAATTTCACGAACCGACATTTTCTGACTTGAAAGCCATTCTTTGTATCCGTCTATCACTGCGAATATCTGTCACACGTGGTCTTCCCGAACGAGGTTTTGGCTCATATGGCGTCTTACGAGTTAATACACGATAAATCATGTTTTTAGAACGATTTAAAAGTTTCAATATTTCCTTAACAGTCTTACAGAGCAATTTCAAATGCAGAAATTTACTCACTTCTTCATTAGAGAGCTGCTACGCTTTAGGCATCTTGAAACGCAGAACAAACGAACGCTTTCCTTTTCTTACAACGTATTTATTAGGCTCCAGATCGACGTCATGATTATTGATACCATATTTGCATAAAATTGCATTTGTCTATAAACTTTTGGGACAGGTTATTTCAGTTTATTCTACGATTTAAAAATTGGCATCAAATATACGGGGTAGAACTGCTGTTTTTGAATTTAATAGACATAACATATCTATACACTAAGTTACATCGAAGTATATCATATGCAACAAAAAATATAGGCAAAATACAAGATTCTATAAACTTTTGGGACAGAGTGTATATAAGATCGCGTCACCAATTCATGCGTATTTTTGTCCAACTTTACGACTCAGTTAGTCGCTGAACTACAATTCCGATTTTCAATATTTTTTGTAACTTCTGTTGTTACCCTTTATCTCTAAAATAAGGCATTAGTTATGTTTTTAACATATGCAGTTACCGAGATATAGAGGATCTCCCATACAACATTTTTTGTGGCAGACCCCAATGAGAGGAACGTAGTCCTACGTTAAAACTATATACATCGAGCTTTCTAATTCATTTCTACAACTTTTTCTGATCGCATAGATTGGCAAAGGCAGTACTATTTAAACTGCACGCGAACTTGATGGTCACCTTATAAAGTATACACACATCAATGCATGCAATGATGAATATATATATATGCTTTTATTATTATATTTTCTTGTAGAAATTAAGCAAAAATAACATCCGTATTTAATTTAATTTTTATTTTGTATTCATAGAAAACAACTAGAAAATATATCGCATATGTATAAGTTGCCAAGCAAACGGAGCTGATTCATGATGGCTTTTCGAAGTCTGAAACCATGACTGTACTTTTTCTGGACATTGCCTTTAATAGGATTTGGCACAATGGCTTAATTTCCAAGCTCATGCCATTTGGATTTTCGGCTCAGTTAATTAGAATTATTGATTCGTACCTCGATTCTCGTAACTATACAGTACGAATGGAAGTTATCATTTCTTCCCCATGACCTTTGAACAGCGGCGCACCACGGGGGGGGGGACTCTTGCCACACTATTATTTAGCTGTCTTTGCTGATGACACCGCAGTCATGAATAAACACGTGAATCTACGTTCAATCATTGAAGCACTACAAAGCTATGTATTCCAATTACAGCTCTGGTTGTCGACTGGAAAATAAAAGTTAATCGAAACAAATATGTGTATGCCTAATTTTCAATAAGAAATGACTCACGCCACCTTCTTCTATGTCCAAATATTATGGCAATCCGTCCCCTAGGTCTCTGAATACAGGCACTTGGGGTAAGCTAAGACGCTAAATTAAACTTTAATGCCAAATCAAAGCTGACGTCAATAAAGCCCCTAAATAGCCCAAGAAACTCTACAATATTGTTATGCTATCGTCACGATATTGTACGGCAGTCAGAATATCGAACAACAGCGTGGATACACCGTATAATATTTTGCGCTGATAAGGACCCAAGCTACCATCATTCAGCTGAATCAGTTCAACTTTCACAAGAGCACGTTAGCGATCAAGCGCAAGCTTTTGCTTTATAAATCTATTAGGGGAAAATAGGGATATTTGCCCCTACTTTTACTTTTTCTTATATTTCTCTAATATTTGAAGTTTTATAATCATAAAAGGATTTGTTTTTAAGAATGAGATATATACTTGTTCTAATGAGATATATACTTATTTGATATCTCATTTAATCATAAAAGAAATATATTTCATGAAATCGCGTAGGGTCAAGTATCCTTAATCTTAGGGGTACTTGACCCTAAGGGTAGGTATACTTGACTTTACATGCAAAACGTACTTAAATTGTTTTGATAATTTGTATGTACGCGAAATTCAGATATTAGGTTATAACTACTGAATTGAAAACGTCTTTATTATCAAATAATATTAATGAAGCTAATATTAAAATTTAAATAATATGGATACTATAAAACGCAGTTGTTATTAATATAATCTAGCTAATAAATTAAATTCGATAAGTCATTATATTAAAGCTAGTTATTAAATTAAATTAGTTCAAAATTTAATAAACAATTAAAATATTGATTTAATCAAATGAAAAAAATCACAGCAATAGAACTAGAAACCTAGTAACGTCACTGCGTTGAAGAATTGCCAGTTTGGAAAAATTAAAAATAGAATAGCATCAAAACGCAAAAAAAAATCTAAAACGTAATGTACCAAACAAGAAATTGAGAATCTTAATAGACTTACTCGGTTCTTCTAATATTTAAAAAAAGCAAAAGAATAAAAATATATTTTAGGGAAAAATTCATTTAAAAAAGAAGTCAAACCCAACAGAAATGGCGAAACGTTAAATAAAGCCAAACGATGGGAAATATTTCGAGCAAAAGATTTTTATTAAAATCTATATATTTAAAATAATTTGGTGAAAAAACATTCACCGAGTCCACCAGCCTCAACCACTCGACCGATTTCGACATTTTTTTTTCATTTGAAAGTTTATGACGTCTAGATATGTCATCAAGTGTCGTTTACCCCTCCCACCTCCAATTTCAAACGAAATCGAAAAAACACTTCTCCTCTGTACATTGTCTATGGGTAAACCTTGTATAACATTTCTCCACCATACATTCTATATGTTTTTCCGATTTCGTTCAAAAATGAAGGGTGGTGGTGGGCAGGTGACCCTTGATGACATATCTAGACAAATGAAATCCGTTGAGTGGTTGGGCTGGGGGATTTATACAAGGTTTAATAATTTGGTAGAAACCATCATCGAATCCGCCAGCCTCAACTACTCAACCGATTTCGACATCTTTTTTTCATTTGAAAGATTGTGACGTCTAGATATGTCATCAAGGGTCGCCTGTCTCCCACTAACCCCCATTTTCGATCGAAATCGAAAAAACACTTCTCAACCATACATTTTCTATATGTTGTTTTGATTTCGTTCGAAAATGGAGGGTGGTGGGACCAGAAGACCCTTGATGACATATCTAGACGTCATAATCTTTCAAACGAAAAAAAAAAAAAATGTCGAAATCCGTCGAGTGGTTGGGACTGGCGAACTGTCCTAAAGTTTTACCATATTAAAGATATAGAGAATGTATGGTGGAGAAATTGTTTTTTGATTTCGTTCGAAAATGGGTGTGGTGGGGGACAGAAGACCCTTGATGACATATCTAGACGTCATAAGCTTTTATATGAAATAAAAATTATCGAAATCCATCAAGTGGTTGGAGTTGGCGAACTGTCTGAAGGTTTTACCATATTATTTTAAATATATAGATCCCAACAGTTGAATCAAAATAGCGTGTCAAAAATATTGTAAAATACCTATTGTGGGTGATGGAAATGGTTTATTTAGGGCGATATCATTTTATGTTTATGGATCTGAAGACTTTCATGCCGAAATTCGTGAGAAAGTTATACAAAACATTTCAACTAGATGGGGTTTATTGACAGATTTTACAATTTTAAAGGAATCTGTTGTCTACAAAGAATATCAAATCTACTATGGGTTTATGGTCTGTTCCACTGATCTTCATGCAGTATTTAAAACTGAAATAAGTAGTGGCTGAGAGCCTCGAAGCAGCGAGGTGGCAGGGGTAGTGCTGAGCAAAGTGTGTGCTGGCCGCGCGCCCGGAGGCCGGCTAGAGCGTCTAGTAGTAAATAAATAAATCTTCTTTCTCAGGCACGGAAAAAATAGATTAATGAAATTTCAATTCTTTTTAAAATTACTACTAAAATAATTATTTGCATTATTTGAAATTATCATATTAAAAAGAAATTTTATTCATTAAATAATAACTAACAAATAATTTTTAAATAATTATTCTGTATATTTGAGTTTCCAATAATGCCGACAAACTCCACGAACCAGAAAACTGACCCCGATCGCATAATGTGCTTTGGTCGGTTACGACATCGAAGCTGCAGTAGGTTTTGATAGGGTCAAGTATACCCATCTTGATTTTTTCTAAATAATCTAAAAATTAAACCACTTAAAATTAAGATAATGCATAACCTCGTATATCAAATTATAGCTAGAAGTATGCTTAAAACTCAATGATATTTTAATTCATCATATTTTCAATAGTAAACTTCCTATCCACTGAGGAATGAAAAAGTGAAAATTTACTTTTGGATCCCCAATACATATTTACCTATACACCATTATGCTGGCTTTTCATATTGGAATGAAAATCCCCTCCAATAGACCATGTGACCAAAGGTCAAATAAAAATGTCTCACACCAATTACCAATTATCTCACAATCTGAGAAAATTGCGTAGGGTGAAGTATTCCTAGTTTCCCCTATTCGACCAGCCTTACTCTATGGTTCTCTCATTTGGGGATCAGTATCCATTACGAGATTAAAGAAATTGCTAGTGTTTCAAAACCATCAATGAATGCTAATCGTAAATGCCTCATGGTGTCAGAGGCATTTACGTCATACGAAAGTTCTTTCATAACGATCTAAAAGTCAACCCATTTTGGACCATATGAAAGATGTTTCGGCTAAATTTTTCCTAAGATTCTCTGAGATCCGTAACTAACTTTTTCAGAATTTCCCTGCCTATGATCCTGCTATTTCCAGCTCTCCAAAAAGGCCTCGTATCATTTTGAAACATACTTTCGAACATTTTCTTTCAATTAAGCGAAGACGTGTCGACTCTTAACTCAGTTGCAAATATGAGCGATTTTTTTTATGGTTGCAATTTCGTCAATAGAATGGTTAGATGGCTAGGACAACAATAGCACATCCATATCAGATGCCAACCTCGGAATCCTCTTTAATGCTTTAATAGCCTGAGCATTTATATAATCAATGAAATAGTTAAACGAATCATTAAAAAGGAAACTTGGGGAAATGCAGCTAACTACAGTTTAAGAATCCCTAATCTAGAATCTTGCCGCAAAAATTAAAAATAAATCGACATTTTAAGAGTCAACTTTTCTTTCCCAACTTTCTTCAACCTTTTTAACATAGAAAACTTTTCATTTTCATCAAATTTTGGAAGTTTGTACATGGTTTTTGTAACATCCTCTCAAGTAGAGAGTATGTTTTGTATGTAAAAAAATTTGGTAAGGTATTTAAAACTCAAATTTACCTTATCAACAGGTGAACAGTTTCTACAGCTTGGGACTTACGGCATGCTTTCATTAGGGGCGTGAGACCTTGCAAGTCCCTGGCATCTACGTCAGCTCCATACAGTAGCAGCAGCTCTACTGATCTCGTATCCAGGGAGTTTACTAGGTTGATTTCTTGGCCGAGATAATAGCAGGCATTGACATTCGCCCCATGCTCCAGCAAAAATCGAGCAGTTTCATGTTCGCAGAACCTGATGGCTAATCGTAATGGCTCGTCAGCTAAAGTTGCACGTGGTGGATGCCCGTAACTTATATCCTCTGGATTGATCTATTTAAAAGAAAAAGATGGAAAATAAGAAGCGCAGAAATAAAAAAAACTTAGAAACACAACTATTTTAATCATTCATGCGAAAAATCACTTCAGTACTGTGAAACCCAATTGAAAACCGTGCTTTCTTGACACTTTTATTTAACTTGACTCGTTTCATATTTGTAAAAATGAAATTTTTAATCGATTTTTCACTCTATTCCTGATGTGCTAGATTTTTGAAATTCTGTTTACTTGAGTAATCTCGATGACAACACATTATTTTAACATTTTCAGAACTAAATTGTCTGTTAATTGATTAATTAAATTTCTGATTTCGACTTCTGACATAGTAAGCTCCTCAGTTTACGTTAAAACGTTTTGCTTATGTAAAGCAAGCAACACCACCTATCTCAATTTTTTGAAATTTCAAAGAGGACGAAAATACTCAATTTTTCGCAACAAATAAAGAATATTTCTGAATTTTTTTCACATCTGGTTGGAACATGCGGTTTCATGTTTAAATTAGATATTAAAAAGAAATCAGATATATTCATTATTGGTTGCGAAAAATTGAGTTTCTTCTTCTTTGAAATTTCAAAAGATTGAGATAAGTAATGTTGCTTGCTAAGCGACAAATTGAGACATCGTTGACTTTGGAAACTGCTTAATAGGTGACAGTCCTGGAGCACATCGCGTCAGACTGCGCTGTCTTCCTAACCGGTAAGGCCGGCCAGAGGAGGTTGCTATGAGCTCATTAGGCTCCTCGCTGATGACTGATTTTGCAAAACAAAAATTTATTTATTTAACGAAATCCACATTTGTCGTCGCGTTTTGCCTTACAGGACATAATATTGCAAACATTATAATATTTATTTAAAAGTAATTCATTTGAATTGTATCCAAATTTTGTTTCTGTTCTAAAATTATATTGACCTTACCAATTACTGTCGCATCTGCAGAAAGATATTTCTCAAGATTAAATATGATAAAAAATTATTTGAGATCTAGCATTAGTGAAAAACGACTGATCTCCTTAACCATTTCATTTATCAAATCCGATATAACAAAAAAATTAAATTGTGACGATACGATTACCTATAAAATGACTTTGTTATAAAGCATATAAGAAAATGGCATAATAACGAATTTAACACAAACGCCTCTATTAACATAAGATATTTTATATACGGTATTTTAAAGATGTTGTGCGATATTCTGAATGTTGTACAATATCGTGAATATACCACAGCAATTTTGTAGAGCATATTGTGCTATTAGGGGTACTTAATGTGAAATAGTAAAATCTCTGTACCTACCTTAAATACTTATGAATAAAGATTTATTAATATGCTATTACATATTACTGGGTATTTTTGTTGTCAGCACATCCCTTTTTCAAAATGCAACTCTAGAATTCCTAAATACAAAGCCTACGATGATGAATACGGTATCAGTGGAGAGAAAAGATTTTTTTACTGACTCAGAATACGTTATTTGTTTAAAATTTAAGATTAAAAGAAAAATTAAAATATCCTAGGCATTGAATGTGCGAAAGTTTCGCGCGGGTTCACTGGTGATATTAATTTCAAACAAATAAATAAAAATATTTAAAATAAATGTCATTTAAAAAAATTTCAACGAATATTAACACTTTGGAAGCGGGAAACGTAAAAATACGTTTTTTCTCGAATTACCCAACATCAAAATTTTAATTCAAGAATTTGACTTGTGTATTAGTTTAGATAAGTTGGACATGTTAATAGATGTCTGCAGAAATACGTTCTCTTTTTTTTTATGGTATATACATTATCTAGAGCAAGCACAGTTGCAGTTCGTATTTAAATTGTAGCTTGTATCTAATTCGTATCACGCACACAATGTGTTCATAAATTTTGGTAGCAATATACATTGATTTAACACGTTCGAGACAATTAATCATGTCTGAGATTCGAACCAATTATCTAAATAGATAACCCCTTCTTTGATATCTCTGAACTACAGTAGAGAAGAGGTCATCTAATTAAATAATAGATGTGAATCGTATTTACTTCATAAGGCTATTAACACGTTAAGTTCAGTAGAAATATTTAGCCATAGAATCGAACATCACATTTTAGCTAAACAGCCTATTTGCAGCACAGAATAAGGTATATGATTGTATTCAAAAGCTTACTTCTGTGAAACGTATCCGAGCTCCATAAGACATGAGAATTTCTATCAAGTGGGAATAACCCTTCTCGGAGCATATGTGTACGGGGGTGTACCCCATGTCGTCCATGACGTTCGGATCTGCATCACAGTCCAGCAGGAGCAGCAGAATGCCCATATCATCCTGGTAAGCGGCATAGTGCAGAAGCCTCAGCCCTTTGTGGATGGGCTCGTCCAAGCAGCCGAATAAGTCCTCTTTCTCGATGAACTCCTTGACGAATTCGGGTGATTCACGACGAATGATGTGGTCAGCAAGTTGCCGCAAGGGCTGCCTGGAATTGTTACGTCGGTGGTAGATTTCCAAGACATCTAAAGTGTTAAAAATATTTAGCATAGCTGAACAATGAAAATGAATGCAAGGAACAAATAAAACCTATATTTATCATCAAGATTCTTAGACATCCATTATAAGAATTTAAGTTGAGGTTATTTTTAGTAAAATGCAAACATTTTAAAGTGAACTTTTAGCACCTAGGAGCCAATCCAAATGATATCACAGGCACATGACAAACATATGAGCGCATGCCATCTACCATCTAACTGCGCATTGTCGTACACTGTAATATGAAGCTTTGGCATTATTTTTTTTCCACAGCAAGACTCGTAATAGATTTCAAAATTAAATTGGCACTGAAAATTTTACCTGTGTCACGTGAGCCCGATTTGGTCCCACTAAGACAACTTAATGACACGTCGGTCTTCTACTATTAAATGTATTTGCTAACTGAGAAAAACAGATTGCAAATTGGACGCAGTTAAGCAATCGGGAAACATCTAACGTTTCATGGATTTAAATTTCACCAAACTTTAGGCAACTGTGTGCAGTTTGCTAGATGGAGTTGAAACAATGCCAATCCGTTGAACAAAATATTATTCATGCTTGAATAATATATTTTGGAAATATGTCGCCTTAGTATCTTGACTTTCTCTTACGCGAAGTATGCAAGAGAGAGCACTATAATGGTCAAATACTTCCACATTGATACTTTAATATATCTTCAATCTTTAGATATTCCTGAGTCCGAAAAAACCGTTTGTGGAACTATGCCTGTTTGTCTATGAACACAATCTGAGAAACATAACAATCTAGATGGATGAAACATTGCACGCTATCCTCCCAGCAAAATTGTTGGAAATTTTCTAAAATACATACTTTATTTTCTTCACAGTATTACAAAGTTACATGAAAGAACATAATATTAAAAAATGATTCAGTGGCGTAGCGTCAGGGTGAAAATATGATTTGTTCGCATCCAATCATCATTAGTGGCTTCGCTTGTGTGAATGGTTCTCGGGGCATGGCATTGTTTCGCCACCTGATAGTATTTGGCTTTAAAAAGTGACATAAACACAGTAGCGTTTTATCACTATGGCCAGTGGTGTACAGAGAGGCGTCAAGAGAATAATTTTTTTACCCCAGTCGTCATTAATGGCTTAGCAAACTTAAATGGTGCCCGGGGAATGGTATTTTTATACTTTGACTCCAAGGTCGGCTCCCCAAGACTGGGCATCTATACCCCTTCCTTGTCCCCCGGTCGCTAAGCCACTGAAGATGTTTCTACCACGCGTTTTGCCACAACGTATAAGGGGAATTTCTATTTATTTCGTTTATCTAGGTGTGTGTTGCTATTCCGCCAGCGAAAATCTATTATCTCTATAAAAAGATAGAGCCGAAAGCTACTCCTTTCTTTAAATGTTTTTTTTTTCCTTACCGGGCTTTATTCAAATCCTAAACACATGTGTTTGCCATTAATCCTTACAGAATGCATCTTAATTTAAAATAAAACTGTTGGAATTTTAAAACTTTATTGCGTTTTAATATTATAAAATAAAAATTGTACCGAAGCCGTAGTGATTAATTTCATTTCTTTCTTTTCACACACATTTTTTATGAATTGCTCGGGGTATTGGCCAGCCGTAGGCAGACAGGGGAGTAGAGTCCCTTTATCATGAAATATATTTATTCGTCTACAAGTGATCGTGATTAGAATTAGGAATAAAATTTTTAGAAAAAAAGTGGAAATCAGAAAAAAGAACAGAGAAAAAAGAAAAGAAAAGGAACTTGGCATATTCAGTCCAACTTTTTAAATGTTAAGATGGCACAAATTTTTTCCCCTGGACAACAGTTTCCGAATTTAAACTAGGAAAACATCAAAATTACGAAATTAAAATCAACAAAGACAAATCATTTACTGGGAAGGAAATTTTGGATACTTTACAGCATTTTTATTTATACCAATCGAGAAAGTTTGGTTGCATAACATATAGGCACAATCAATTCGGCCACATGTTACAAGTGATTTTATTGACGAAAAATCATGTTAATATTAATCTAATTTATTTTATATTAACAAATGCATGATATAAAGAAAGAATATACAGGTGCTTTCAAAAGAATATCCCAATTTTGAAAGGCTCGGCATCAAAACCCACCTCGGTGTAACAGTAGAAAGCTTATAACATATATAATTTGCATGATTTGAAAATTGATCGTTTTCTCAACACTTTCTACAGTCTCTGTTGAGAATTGGCTGTAAAACTCGACTGGTTCATTAAGTTGATTTTATAGGACTGCAAGGGAACTTCCTGAATCCATTGCACTTAAACGGCCAGAGATTTTGAATTATCAAAGGCTACTTTCTTCATAATTGGCAAAATCAATATACGACAATTCGCCTACTGAGAAGACGAATTCTGTATTTGTATAGAAATACACGTCGAACAAAATAGCTACGCTTTTAGCAAATTCAATGACATAGGAAATCGGAAACGAATTGAAAGACAACAAACTTTAGCAGTCAGATGGAAGAATCTCCTAACGACGTAGCTCGCTAAACAATCAAGGCTTGAGACGTTCCTCTCAGAATAGTATATAGAATGATCTTGTAAGTTTTGCAGTAGCGCGGACACAGCCTTTAAGAGGTGAGATTGCTTTCGCAATCACCCTTTATAAAACGACTTGCCTCGATATCAAAATGTGACTCAAACCATTTTAGCAGTTTCTTTCAACACATTTGTGAATCAATCAATCAAGTCAATTCATATGACGACAGAGCCATACGACAATCGAAACTGCGCATACCATCTACCAAACACAGTCAAGCACTCACATGAACTTTTACGCTTTGTTGTGATGTAACAATCTTTACAATCCTGAAAAATGCAAAATGAATTCTAGCTGTAAATTGACACATTACGTTTAATAAATATCAGTGAGCATGAATTGACTCCATTCTGCAGTTATTAATGACTTTTTTAAAGGTACATAAATATAATGTACGAAACGCACTCTAAACAAGATACTTTTTTCCCGCAGTTGATCAGCCCCACAGAAATTCAAATTTCAAATAGACCTTGGTATAAAGAAGATCCGAGAACTAGTACCTGTTAACTAGAAGGGTTAGTTGTTGTACTATAAGGGTTAACGAATAGCAGCAGCGCGGGTATCTAAAAATAGTAGCAGCACGTTGAGAAAGAATGCAGACTGGATTTTAAAAATGAGGAGTGTATTCTCCCCTCTGCTTTTTTTTGTATACTTTCACGTAAGGATGACATTTATAACTTGCAACCAAAAGTGAGTGTGCCCTTTCTCGATTCGCATCCATGAAAATTCTCCAAAAATATCCAAGAAATGCCTTTTCTGTCGAAGGTTTGATATTGTTATTTTCACTTTCTCGTACACGAAGTATGCAAAGAAAAAGTATTTTAATAGTCAAAAATTCGACTTCGAGATTTTAATGAATTGCCACGCTTTAGACAACCCTAAATAAGAAAAAAAAAATGGAATTATGTCTGTTTCTCTTGTCTCTTTGTAAATACGGTAACTTAAAAATGGAAAGAGCTACAGACGAATGAATTTCGGTATTTAATCTTGTCAGCAAAAATATAGATATATAACCAATTTTGGTTCCAATCGGTCGACGAGAAGAGGTCCTGAATACAGAGTCAAATATCTTCACTGTACTGAAAAGCTAAACACAAAATACGATATACTGTTTAAGTAATACGAGAAAGTCGAGCGAAGAACACTTCCACTGATCTGATTTTGCAATTCTGATGTTTACCGGAGATAACTTCAGGAACTCTTGTCCAAAGAAAAAGATTTTTATTTCGATTTAAAGATTCTGATTTCCATAATTATTTTTAAAAAATATTTTAGATTATATTCACCATACCTTGCCCACAAATAAATATATTTAAAATCTTAAATGACAGAGTGGTAATTCAAGTTTTAAATCAACACAAAACAGTTAAACATCTTCATAACATTTCAATTGGACATGAAGTAAATAAATGCAATAATTAAAACTGTATATAATATTTTCATTCAATGTACGAATGTTAACAAGTATGTTAAAAAAGATATTATTTGTAAATATGATCCTTTTCCTGTAATTTCATAGCACAGTTAATAAATCGGCATTCTTTTTAGAAAAACTACCTCGTCTAGTAGACAGATTTGATCCAAAATATCACTTTAAGTTTCAATTTAAGACTTACACGCCAAATTTCATTCCTCTGTTTTGCTAAGATTTTGAGCTAGTGCTCACACACATACGGATAGATACATAAACCTATCAGCAGGGGTGTAGTTGAGCCGGTAAACACCGGAACGCCGTTCCGGCACTGCTTTTTTTAACGAGAAATAAATAAAGAAATTGTTAAAACGTCCTTAAAAGAGCGCGATTTTTATCACCTATGTTAGAGCGTTCCGGCACTGCTCATGTTGAGACTACACCACTGATTACTAGATATCTTTCTTGACACAGGTAGATTTAAAAGATCGTTATTCATCATAATCTCGAAGTCAACATTTTTTACAATTACTATACTTTCTCAATAGACATAAGGGAAAGATTTATTCACGTAAGAGATAGATCTCTTCACATGAGAGAAAGTAAAACGTATATAATTTATAGATTTGCTCTTCTCCAAGCGTATTTTAACTCGCCACACGTGCTGTACCTAAAAATTCACGAATCAACCAAAATAAATGTTCGTCGTTCCCCCAAAATAACCCTCTCATTATATTTAAAACCTCAGGGTCATGGAGGACTCTTGGTAAACTGCACGTGCGTGTTGTCATTAAAAGCAAAATAATTCCATACCGTTGTTTCCAAAGGGAATTCAAGTTCTCTGGCTATTCACAGTGATCAAATAGTACGCAGGAATAATCTGAAGCAAACAAGAGGTTTTAATTGGTGGTAAAATAAGAGAGAGAGAGAGAGAGTGAGCGACACTTGATAGACTGGGATTTCAACTATTTGCTAAGAAAACGTTTTCTGGCCTTGAATTAACAGTGATGCATTGATTTGCCCGAATAAATTAGACTTAGACATACACTACACTGCGACGGGTTGTTTCTCAAAGTACTTGGACGCTGGGGACCATAATCTTTGGACATAATGTCACTTCAAAGTGAGTGGCACTTTTGATTTGCGCCTCCTGCTACTTTTAGTTCCTAGCCTATAAGGTGACTAACTTTTTTACAGTGTAAAGGAGGACACAAATAAATTGAAAAATAATATCGTAAATAAAAGAAGCATTTTATTCATTGCAACAATAATATAGAATACACTACAATATGATAAATGCATAATAAAAACATTTGTAATATTTTATATTGCAATTACGCTTATATGCCAATTTAGTATTATTTAAATAAGTACAACGGATCGGAATCGATCGGATACTGAGAATTATAGTCTTCTTCAAATATCGAAAATGAGGACACTTTTCGAGGGACGACAGAACTTACAAAAGAAGGACTGTCCTCCCTAAAGGTGGACGATTAGTCACCTTAAAGTCTAGCGATATTTTTTAAGGAAAAACAGTGCAAAAATTATTCGATAAAATGCGTGGTCATGGAGTGGCATCAGATAATAAAAGTAGATAAACAGAATAAAACATTGATAAAATTAAAAATGTTTACCTTAATTTTTAATTTATTTGGTCTTTGAAGTTATTAAATTGTGCATTAATGACAACACTTGCAGCTTCGCATTAATCGGAAATAGAAGGAAACAGCTTAACTAGCCATGCTTTTTAGAGGGTTAGCATTCTATAGAGCTTCTCAGCTCACAAGAGTTTAAATCCAACGCATTTTCCTTGGGTCTGTTGCATCATTTGGAGATAAATCTTGAGGACGATATATATAAATCATTGTGTAGATAAAACAGAATAACTTATGTAATTACTTTGTATTTTTCGCCTTTTGTCGGCAAATTGCCGTTATGTGAAAGACTGATAGTGAGAACGGGATTTCGCAACCTATCTGCAGATATCGAGAGCATCACGTTACTAATAAAATGTTTTCCTGGGATTTATTTTCAGGTTCATGTGCCCTATGTAACTTATAATAAAAGGGCGGCATGTTGCAAGTTCTCCCCCGGGCGACAAAAGACGCAGCTACGCCACTGAGAATCATTTTTGACCATATGTTATAAGTGACCATTTGGTGGAAGTGTAATATACTAGTAAGCCGATGGGGAGAAGTTTCCTAATTGTTTATTTTATTCTTTGTCGTGGCAAATTAATATATATTTTTTAAAGTCGGCAATTAACTCACCTTCTTCAATAGCCGATGGAGGTCTGTACGACGCGATGAGGCCGGAGAAATCCATGTTTACGGAGTGGAGCAGCTAGTTTACGTCTCTGGGAAATTAAATGAGCTTTCGCGTTTTCTGGCTCTAGTTCAAAGATCCAGAAGCGAAAACAGCCGGGGAAGCAACGATCGCCAAGATATTTTATGCTTTTCTTTTTATTTCGAAGAGGTTCTGTTTGGGTGAGAGGAAGCGGATATAAATACAATGTTTATGTGGATAAGCGCGGAACTGAAAGGCTGGTATTGATTCGTGTAATTTTCGTTAATCGTTTTATGCTTAACAATGCGTTATTATTGCTCAGTAAATTCGATACCGATAATGTTTCTTTAATCGATGTAAAGAGTTGGTGTTTCATGTCATCACAAATTGGTTTAGCTGAGTCCATAAAGGATGTACACTGCTGTCCAAAAGCTAAGTACAATTCTTAAGACGCTAAAAATTTGGAATTAATATGGATACCATGGTTCGCAACCAGTTGTGGAGAATCATGTGACATAAAATCGTCTAAATCACATTTTACAGTGAAGATTCGGTTACGAGGGCATTTAGGGGAGGTGGGGTGCGACCAGAAAATGTTGAAGACGAAAAGGGATTTCAAATCATCCCGTCTCACAAAACGCTGATAAATCAGTTGAAATTTTCATCAATGGTTTTGTTTGATGTGCACAATATTTAATGCATTTTAATGGTATTAAACTGGAATTTTTATATGAGTTGCCCTATATATCTGGCTTTGATGTTATGAAAGAAAAATTTCGCTACGTTTCGCATATGTGCAGTAAAAAACTGTTTACTACAAATACTCATATTTCCTATAACATTCAAAATATTTAATTCAATTTTATACAGGGCTTCTTTTACATATTGTCAAGTATTCTGTAAGTTTCGTACAATTTGGTTGAAAACTCTGCATGTTATAAGCAAAAAACACGCGGAAATATTTGGGATTTTTAAAGAAACCTTTATATCGTCCTGAATATTCGTGCTATTTTTACGAAAATGCATGTAAATATTATGCACATCAAACAAAACCATTAATGCAAGTTTGAACTCATTATCAGCTTTCTGTGAAACGGGATGGGTCGACATCCCTTTTCGTCTTTATCACTTTCTGGTCGCCTCCCTAAATGCCCTCGTGACCGAATCTTCACTGTAAAATGCGAGTTCCGACGATAGTATGCGATCATTTGATTTCTTTTTAGCGCCAGATCGGCAATAAAACTACTTACGAGTGAAAATTGGCGATGAATTGAGAACAAGTCTGTTGGAATGGCAATTCCAATTTCTCGAAATCTAGCGCCGGAAATTCCCAATCCATTTGCATCCATTTTATAGTCAGAAATATTCACTAAATTCAATTTTTTTTTCTAATCCTAAAAGATGCAAACTATTATATTTTATCAGTTTTGGATTTCTCGGTGACAAATTAATTAAAGAAAAGATAAAACAGAAAGCAATTTCTGACAAAGAAGTTATGAATTTACGACGTGACTGTAGAGGATTTATCACAAAATTACTTCAAACCATTTTGGCTAAATCACCAATTAATTATTCCCTTGTACGGAATGCTTCATGCATAGATAAAATAAAAATGGCCTCTGAGCAAGATAATTGCAAAAGTTCAATGAAACAAATTTTATTACATTTTTGTCATAAAAAAATTGTTACAGAGAATGTGATGCCTTAATGATTCAAGAGATAGAGACTTGGAGACAGAGTTTTTAGAAACTACTGTCTCCAAGTACTCAGCATCATTCAAAAACTTTTATCCAAAATCCGACAGACTAGACAGCTTTTTAAATGATTTTTTACTTCAAGATGAAGCAAATTTAAAGTTATGGAGAGTAATGAAAATTCTTATGATTTTATGACATGGACAAGCTACAGTAGAACGAGGGTTCAGTGTAAATAAATCATTAGAGGTAGAAAACTTAAAAGAAGATTCCTGTATTGCTCAGAGGCTCATTTTTGAGAATGTGAATAATTCTAATGATATTCACTCTACAATTGTTCCAAAAGAGATAAGAAGGTTTGTCTCTTCTTCGAGGCAGAAATATATCCTTCATTTGGAAGAAAACAAAAAACCGAGAACCAAAAAAATTTGGAAAACAGTAGGAAGAGAAAAGCTTAACAGTTTAAAATCTAAAAAAGCTTTCCTTCAAGCTGATATCACAGCGATGGAAAATGCAGCCGAAGAACTGTCTAATAAGGCAGAATCTTCCAAAAATATTTTCCTTTTTATAAAAGCAAATGCACTGCGAAGAGATATTAAAGGAAAAAACATCTGAAATTAAGGAATTAGACAGTCAGATGTTTGAAAAAGAAAAATAAATCAATTGAAAAACAGAAATGACTGTATCAGGATTTTAAAAATATTCTTCATTTACTTAATTTCTGAAAATTAAAGCATTTTAATGATTCAAGTTGATTTTGATATTTGTAAGGCCATTTTAATGTATTTCATTAGTTACAGAGTTACATTACTTCAATCATTAAAATTTTAATTGTACCCTCTACTTTTCTTTTGTATAATTTCCAGATATTTTTTAATAGGACCGAAAACACTCCTGTGAAAAAGTTAGATTTTATGTAAATATTGATACTTCCTTTCTCTTTTTTATGTGTGTGTTTATGTGACTTTGTACTTTACAGTATTCTTAAGTTTAAAGCCTGCCTAAGCTCTAAACATTAAAATCTGAAAAGAAAATCTTGGAACATTTTAAATAGAAATGAAAATTCTTTATAATTTATTGGTTTAAAGTATGAAATTTTTGAAAAAAAAATTGTTAGAATATAATAAGTTATAATATGTTTATAAGCCAAGATTTTTTACTATATACATATGAGCAACTTTTCGAACTTTGAAGATAGTGGCAAGTTTAATTTTCTCCTCCCTGCTGTGCCTATTTTATAGTTTGTTAATATGCGTACATATTACTGACATGCGTGCATATATATGCCTATATTTTAACTACTGATATTTTTAGAAATGGGACTAGGCTTATTTTGAAAATTTTTTATATGGCATTATTTTTTGTATAATTTAAAAAAATGGACTTAAATATTGAATTTTTTACATAGTATTGCTCTTATGAGTTTAACTAAACTGTAAAAGCATTTCATTTGGTTGAAAGTCAAGTATTAAATTGTGAAATACGGATTTTATAATATTTTATTTAAGTCCTTATAAAGTCTTAGAAAGTGCTTATTTTTAGTTTGAAAAGTAGAGTTGGGAACCCTGCTCCAATTTTTTCGCATCTAAAAGAATTGCGCTTATTTTTTGAACACCAGTTTACTCACTGACGATATTTTTTTCAATGCAATGTTGTAAATTCATGCTAACATGATAAATGTAAAATGACCAGCACCATTTTAAATTTTGAGTATAGTGCGGCTTGAGTAAATGTCTAATTTTGACTGAAAGAAAAAAGTTTTTATTGATTGAGATAACTTTGCTAAGAAAATTTAGTGGACTGATGAATGTTGTAATGAATCGGTCCTTTAATGGATATATTTTTTATATTTTCTTTCCTGATACACTTTTTTCTTATTTTTTTATACTAGAACTTTAATTAAACTTTTTGCTTCCGACAATTGCTTCTTAATCCAAAAGGATAGAGATTCAAACTTTGTTAGGAAAATTAAGTGGATCGATGAATGTTGTACTAAATCAGTCCTGCAACGCATTTTTTTGAACGCAAGTTCATTGTCATTTGTACAAAATTTCTATTATCAGCATGATGGTGCACCTGGACACCAGGGTATAAATGTAACAAATTGGCTGAATGGAAGCTTTGATAAATATTAGGATGGTTTGAAAGGAGTTTTTTGTGATGATCTAATTGGAGCAAAAAAATTTTCTAATTGACAAATTTTCTGTAGGGGAAAAATTTAAGAAGTGTGACGTTTTCAAAATTAATAGCAGTACTATTTCATTAACATAATATGATTTATTACCTTATTTTGGACACTTTTGCAATTTACAGTGGCTATTTATCTCCAACCTATCTGTTGGAGATAAATAGCCAAAGGTGGAAAGCTGAAGTGTGTTTCAACCTTTTTAGTATGCCCTGTATATTTATAAATGTTATTTATATGTTTAAACTTGTTTATTTTTGGATTGTTCTGGGTTTGATTAGGATCTAAAAATGACACTTATATACCTGTGGATTCAACAATCACATATTTTGATAAAATTCAACTAATTAAATCCTTATCATTGGCCATGTTTTGCATGTAACAATAACAATTTTTAACAATTAACAATTAAGGTAACAATTTTAACAATTTAAAACAATTTTTCAACGCAACAATTTTTCTTAGGCAATTAATTTCTTGTTTTTGAATGACATGTATTCAGAGAAATAATAAATTGTTTGCATTTAAAAATTCATAAAACATTCAGTATTTTATCACACTAAAAATTTTTAAATGTGTGTGTGTGTTTCCAAATAATAATAAGACTTAAAATATTTCTCCTTCTCCTTACAGGTCTGGCACAATGGCTTTTTAACATCATATGAGGATTTTGTATAAAAGTTCATATGTAGAGAGTCCCAAAAAAATGCATACAATCTTTGAAAAGCTACAGTCAAACCTCCTTAAAACGAACCCTCAACGGACTGATCCAGAAGTTTGCTACAACCGAGGGTTCACTATATCCGATTTTTCAAGTATTAGCTACACAAAATTTGCTATTATCCTTAAACATATTTTTGTGTTGAACAAATTAATTACATTGAATTACTATATTATGGGCTATAATAAATAAAAATAAATATTTGTTTTAAAAAAATTAAGGAGTGAAATTAATTGTACTCGCATTTATTTCTCTAAAGTTTGAAAATGTCGTGATTTCTTGTTGAAAGCATCTATATTTCAGATACATTTCATCTATCTTCTCATCAATAAGTAAAAACGAATACATACTATTTTTATCCACAGTTTCTGTTGCAAAGAAATTTTGCAAAATGTTCACAGCTGCCTTCGCATCAGAAATTGAAGGACTTGAACTTGCTCACCTCTGTCTTTTATATCTGAAGATGAATCGTCAATCAAATAATTCTTTTATTTTATAAAACTACTAGCTGAACCGGGCAATGCTTTGCTATTGCTGGCTTTGAGAATATATATAGATTAAATGAACATAATTGAAAGTTTGATATTAATTATTGTATTTATTTGAAATTAGATGTCTATATGTATAAAAGGCAGTGTTCGTATGTGTGTTTTGATGTATGTGTATCTATTTACTTGATCATTTGAATTTCCAATGAAATATATTTGCAAAAAATTGTGGTCAACATCCGTAAATGGTAACCAAGACCCTGCTGTATGGTATATTTGTCCTTGAATCTTGAATGTCGGCATATAATTCTCAGTTATATTCGTTACACCAAACGAAGTCATTTGAAAGCATGTGTTACAATTTCGTATGTTATTAAAAAAATGCTACGATTGTGTCGTAGTACCAGTGAGAAATGAGAACAATGGCTCAAGTGGTGCCTTCAATGGTGGCAATTTAACTTAACCATTCAAACAACACATCCCAGGTGCTTCATTCTTGAATTTTAATGCGTTGCAATTTGTGCAATTGTTTTTCATACTTTCAACAATCACAACTGGATGCAAGCTATATACAATTTCCGAATTATACTGAAATGAAATACGATCAAGTTCTACCAATTGATTTAATCGATTCATTTGCATGCGTAATCGACTATTGCCACGGTGTTCATTTCGATCACTATATGACAAAGATTGTCTTAATTCTCAAATTCTTACTCGACTTGCTTCATTTCGTGCTTCATGTTGTTGTGATGATTCAGTAGCATGTGACAGTGACATATGTAATCTATTTCCTTCATTTCGTTGTACTGTTTTTTTTTCTGTTTCATTTTGTCTTTCTTCTCGTTTTCTCTTAGCTGCATTTGTGCGACTACCAATATTTTGTCGTTTTGGTGGCTTTTTATCAACAGGAAAATGCAATTCCAACAGCAGAGTCGAACAGTCAGATTGTAAAATCAAAATAAAGATATTTACAAAACTTCACTTTATAATGCAGAAAAATTATCACAATAAATATTGAACATTATGAAACTTACAAAACATCAAAAAATTGAACATTACGGAACTTCACAAAATTTAACCTTTAGGTTTAGTAGAAAGGTATGTTTGAGACATATGCTTGCTATGAAGTCGCTCCAATTGAGGATAAAAAAAATTTGAGAATTAATTATCGAATTGAGAACTACACATGAGAGTCGGCCTCACCGAAAACTCCCACGTTCCATCACACTTTCCTAATCTAAAAGTCAGAATGTATATAAAGCCAATTGTCAAAACAACAGCACTCGAGCTTACATCTACGCATGCGAGATAACATTTCTTACCTCGTGAACTTCAATGTGAGAAGTACTGTCTCGTGGCGCCATCTACATTTAATTAATAGTACTTTAACTATTGATATTATATTTGTGATGTTTCTGTCTTTTGAAATGACGACACCAGATTTTAGAAAAAATATATCTATTTGGTCACATAGACAATCATAAGACAAACAATACACATGAAAATTATAGTGAGTACGCGGAACTCAGACTCCAGAGCTATTTAACAAATAACGATCACAAATAAGCCTAAGATCTCTCCTCTCTTCCCGAGGTCGACGCCGAAATCCCCTTGTTTACAAAAAGCAACCCTGAATTAGGAAGGAGTTGCGCCAAGCGTTCTCTCAACCATCGCTAATGATAACCAAAAATTACAATATTATTATGCCCCTAACTTACTTTGTATTGGTCAGATCTAGGATTTCAATAGCTTTAAATCTTCTTCGGACAACGCGGATCATTTTGCAAAAAACAGCGCTAAATCGGCCTAGTAGAATTTTAGTCTATAACAAACAAACATACGAACATTGCTTTTTATATATATAGAAATCTTCACCACTTGTAATCAAGTCGTCATTGTAACATTCGAAATGCTTAATTTCCCTTTGGGAAAAAGCATTCACTCTGCTTTTCTAACTACTTCCCAGATAACAATTTTAGTTTGCAGCAATCTTGCTCTGAAAATCAGCAAGCTTGCAACATATTTGACACGGCAAGAGTGCAAGTTGGAAACAAGTTAACGCAAACGAGTTAGTTACCACGCGTCAAACTTGTCACAAGCTTGCCGAGTCAAACGCATTGCAAACTATAGCAAAAACAGAGTACGAAGACAACCTATTCGAAACCCCGACATCTCGCTTCCTAAACCTGTCGTCCTAACCACTCGGCCAGCTAGACTCTGAGAGGAGAAGATAGATTGCGCTAATAGATCGTACATACGATTTATTTTAAACTGCTTTCTTGATTTCATTAATTTTTTAAATTTTGTGCTGAGAATATGATTTGTGAAATCAAAGAGAGAGCGATTTTCGCTAATAATTACGTTTTGCTAGTAGAATAAATTATGAAATTAGGATTCAAAAGTAATTACTTTTAAAATGGGGCAAAATGTAAGTTGTTATTTTTCAACAAACACTGACTGTTTTTTAGGCTTAATTTTGTTTATGAACGTTAAAATTTCAACATTAAGAAAAAGGCGATATAGTTTTCTTTAAGGTGAGAGTGCTATATTTAGCAAAAAGATGGAAAATGTTTCAAAAAATTTTTTTATAAAAAATTTAGTTTTTTTACAAATTATCATTGATTTATTGATTCAATAATAAGAAAGACGGTCTAGGAGATGCTATTAAAAATAGGATGTTTTTTTAAAACAGAGACACAGATTATCTGTAAGTATGCTATCAGCTTTGCAGCAAACTTGTTTTGAAAGTGAGTTGGTCGATTATGCTTTGTTACTTTGCAGGAAGTTCGCTGAAAAGTTGCCACATCAAGTTTGACATGACAAGATAATATCAAGAAAAATCAATTTGGGTTAGCATGACAAGTATGACATTTAAAAATACATTTGTGACATAGGAGTTCAGTTGGGATCATTTGAAAAGTTTGTTATACCGGTGTTTGACTGTATTACATATACAAGGTGTGACCAATAGGTAGAGTGAATGATGAAATAAATCTTGCATTGAATAGGCCTCATATAGAAACTGTTTACAATCCTTCAACATACTCCCAATCGTACACTATGCACCTCTGACAAGGTGTGTACAAATCGTAGAAGGCCTTTTAAAACTCATCCACTGGCACAGCTTTCAATTTCCGAGTCACAGCAGCTGGAACGTGAGTAATATCTGTAAATCTTCGCCCCTTTTAATTTAAGAAACAGGAAAAAGTCCGATGGTGACAGGTCTGAGGAATACAGTAAGTGCGACAGTTCTGTAACCCCATTTTCTGCTAGAAACCACTGTACAAGCGTAGCGGTATGTGGCCGTGCAAGAGAAACCAAAAGACAGGTTGCTTCAGATGTGGTCGTACACGACGAATACGAGCCAAGGGTCGTTTGAGCACCTCGCAGTAAAACTCACCGTTGACCGTTTGACCTGCAGGAAGAAATTCCTGGTGGATTATACCTTGAAAGTCAAAAAAGGTTATCAACAGTGTCTTTACCATTGACTTTTCAAAATGAAATCTTTTCCGTTTTGGGGAGTTGGGTCCGCACCACTTCCTACTCTGGCGTTTCGTCTCCGAGTCATACTGCAAACACCAGGTTTCATCCCCGGTTACGATGGTTTTCACGAACTGCGAATTTTCGTCCGCCATGTCGATGAAGTCCCCACAACATTCCATTCGTTGTTGTTTATGTTCCTCTGTTAAGTGATGAGGAACAATTCGCGAACAAACTTTGCGTTTTCTCAAATCCTGTTTCCCGAGGAATGTCCAATTCGCCCGACATCATCCTGATGGTTAATCTGCGATCTCGCTGCAACAGTTCACGCACTCTCTCATTGTTTGTCCCTGTTCTGCTGGTGGTGGGCAGGCCAACCAATCCGATGATCGCCTTTGATCTTTCACGCCCACCACTAAACTTTTTAAGCCACGCATACTCAGTCTTCAAGGTCATGGTGTCATCTCCATACACCTGCTTCAGCATTGCACGACTTTCGACAGCTGATTTACCCAATTCGTACAAGAATTTCAAATTGATTCTCTGCTCCATGACACGCCACAAAAACACCGCACAGACAACAGTCGATAAAAAATTTATGAAGACTCACAGGTGCATGAAACCACGCACTAGTGTTGCGGGATAAGACGAAGATGTCGCTGATAATCTGTTTGTTCCCATTTTCGATTTGAGGGGCAATTCACCCTACTTATTGGTCACACCTCGTAATTTACAAATATCAAAGTTTCATTTCTAAATGAATTAATGCAATTGTAGAATTTTTTCAGTTATTGGAAGTATTGGAATTATTGACCTTAATTGGCCAGGCACATCTGATATTGCCGACCTATGGAATGGTAAGCTTAATTAAGCATACCAGCTGGTATTTGGACTTATTCTCTTTGAATGGCTGCTCTCAGATCATTCATTGTAGCTGGTCTTGAGATATAAATTAGATATTTTCAATGTTCCCACCACAAGAAATCCTTCAAGGCAGGATCTGGTGACCAGAAGGAATAGAGGGACCTGTCCCCACTCATTTAGGTAGGCCCTCACGTCGTGACAGTAATGAGAATGTGCTCCATCCTGCTAATTAAAGTACCATTCTTCAATCTTAATTAGGCACAGTTTAGCCAAAAATGGCTCTTGCGCCATTAAACCCCAACCAACCAATCAATCTTAATTATCTCTCTATTTTGTGATATAATGTATTTCTATAGTAGGTACAGGTAAACTTCATCAGATGTAATATTCTCAAAGGAATATCCAATTAATCTGAACAGTTAAAACTTAAATCGCATTATATAGCCAACATATGATAACATGGTGTTCCATTTTCAAACAAATATTAACAGTTTCCCAGAAACTGTAATTAAGCCATCTAATTTATGAAAAAGTAATGTATTAAGGTAACAAATAAAAATTCTATAATTAATTTAAATCATAAAAATTACAATAAATAACAATGGTCTACATTTTTATTAATTAATTTGGGTTACGAAGCTTGAATACAAGTTATTCAAATTGTTTAACTATATACATTTTAAGAAAAAACACTATTTTCTTTCAGAAAGAATAGTAACTCTCTTAGAGCTGTACCGAAGAGCTGCTACCAAATATATATATCAGATTTTTGTTCATTTCTATGCTTTACAACATGGCTGCATCCAAGTTAAAATTGAATCATTTCATAAAAAATTCTAACTTAAAGATACTACTGAATACATGGAATGGGACATGATTGTGTGTCCTTGATTTAATGCAAAATTTGCCAAAATCAGACCAATATAACTAGAGTTTACATGCAAAACTGCACTTTTTCAACAGATCAAGCCCCGATCTGAACGAAACCTCATTTTGCAAATATACACAATTTTCGTCCTAATAGAGTAACAACTCACTCAAGAGGTGCATGTGAGATGTTTTCAAATCTATACATTTAAATGTGATTTTCTCTTTCATTTCTATGCTGTAGAACTTGGTTTCTTCCCAATTAAAATTGGATCATTTATTAAAAAAATTCAAATTTAAAGAGAATGTCAAAATTTCCCAAAACATTGTGATGGGACATGATGCTGTAACATTAAAGCAGATACCGGTGAAATCAGACCAGTAAAACTATTATTAAATATGAATGGAAACCGGTTTTAAAAAAACAAATTGAGCCATGATCTAAACGGAATTGAATATTTTGTGAATACATACTATAATTTTCTTGTGATGGTAACAGCATGTTACATTGCCTTGATACAGATTTAAAATATATATACACCTGTAAGAATATATGTGATTTTCGTTTATTTCTACGCCGTTGAACACAACCACATCCAAGTTAAAACTGGATCATTTTGTGAAAGAAATTCTAATTCAATGTCAAAACTGCTCATTACATCGAAATGGGATATGAATGTATGACATGACATTAAAATAAATTTTGACAAAATCAAACTAATAGAAGAATTGTTAGAGTTTGTGTTCAAAACAGCATTTTCTCAGCAAATCTAGCCATGATCTGAACAAAATTGCACATTTTGCACAAAAACATAGCGATTGGGTACAAAGGGGGTATAGATACTCTGAGCACCAGTCATAGCAGCTGCCTTGGAGACAAAAAATTAGTGTGTTTGTGCCACTTATTAAAGTCAAATATGATGAAAAGGCACAAAAATAATATCACGTCCAGGTGCCACTTACCAAGCTACACCACTGCAGTAAAAAAAAAGAGCAGTGTTATTCACATCTAATGAGGACAAACCATATGAAGATATTTAGCTAACAAAAGCAATTGCAAAATAAAAACAATATTCAGTTTGAATTAACCAAAATAAATTCGATCTATAGAAAATATTTTAACAATATGATAACAGAACGGATAACATATAAAATTAAGAGATCAGAGAAAAAAACTCGAATTAGTCAAGTTCCACTGTGTTAAATGCAAACTATATTAAAATTTACTAAAAACAACAGAACTGAACTATAAATATCGCTTGCCAAAAAAGTATTTTTTCCTTCTTAAACAACTTTAGCACAAAAGTAATCTCTACTAATAATAAATAAAATTTTTTAAAAATTAAAAAGAGGATAAATCCATTTTACTATTAATAAGCCTGTACAAAAATAAAAGTATCAGATATAAAAATTTAGTCACATACAAAAATAACAGACAATTATTTATATTATAGTTCTTTTTTTTCCTCCTTGCACTATGTCAACGATTTTACATCATATTTGATTATGGTCATTTTCTAATTTAATTATGGAGATTTGCATAACCTTAAAAAATTTTGTTCCACTTCCGAATAAAATTCATGTTTTATCTAAACTAAACATCTTCCATCAGTTTTGGATATTTTAGATTTTGTAGGTGATGGTTTATTGTATCTGTGCACACAGTTCATCTTTTCCTACTAAATCAATGATGCTCCTTAACACTGTAATTCAATTTTGAACTGTTTGGAATTAATCGAAAAGGAATGCTTCCAAGTATCTTATCCAGTAGTGCATAGCTATTCTCACTTGGATACCATATTCATGGCTGTAGCTGACTCAATTTTCCAGTTATTTGAGCCAAAAATAAGCAGGTATTCAACCATTATTTTCTACCTTATGATAATCTATGTTTGTATGAAATCATTTGCTTGGATTAGGTTAGTTAGCTTTCCAGGAACAACACTTGACACAAGTGGCTAGCTGATTGATGATGATTTGTTAAATTTAGGTCTATTTAGAAAAAAACTGTATGATCTTTAATACAGACAGAACTTATAAATTTTAAAATTTGCTTCAATGATAAGAAAGGGCCTAACACAAACATTCCTGCTGCAAGAAGGAGAAGGCATCATTCAACTCAGCATGACAGATTTATATAATTTATTCCAGATATACACAAATGAAGGATACTGAAATCAGATGAAAATCGGTATTCGATCCTGCTTTCTCCAATTCTAAAACCCAGATTTTGTTATTTTTGTGTCATCTTATCTATGTGTACGTGGTCACACTAATTCAAAAACACAATGAGTTAGATGGATGAAATACTGCATCAAAATTGTGGATCTGCATAAAAACTTTGGGCCAAATCTATCAAACAGAATGGTACATAACTTAAACACATGATCTCTTTTTGTCAATATCATTTTGAATACTTTTTATTACCACTTTTTTTATTAATGCGAAATGAGAGCATTTGTTTGCATGAAGCATAGACACAGTTTTGATAAAATGTTATACTGACAACCTTATGTGGGAGTATACAGGAAAATCAAGGTGAAAACCCATCCGATTTTTTTTGTTATTGCACAAATATTTTATTGTATGTTTTAGAAAATGTTTCTTAGAATTTACAAAATTATTTTTTGTTTAAAGTATTCTAATAATCTTTAAAAAACAATGCAGCATTTCATACACCAGACATAACCAACAGCTATTACTTTTTTTGAAGATTAATTTTACAATAACAGTTCTATAAATGTATCAAAGAAGTACATTTTTTATTGGACTTCTATTTTTATGTAGGTTATTCTTGGTGACTTTTTGTTTTTTTAAAGTTCAAATTCAGATCATATTTTTAAATATTCATAAAATGCAAATCATGCACTCCTTATTTGCCCAAAGTATGTGGTTATGTTGCACTTGAAACAGGTAAGTACACCATAAAATCGCTTTAAAAGAATTATCTTTTAGCTTTTTTTAAAAAAAAGATTTCCATAAGTGCTTTGCCCATAACATTGTTATCAAGACAATTATGTAACTGCTGAAATCATTTCAGAAAATAAAAGTATTGCATCTTGAATAACAGAAATGAAATAAGAAAGAGTGATTTCTTTTAATTATCTATGCTGATGATTGTAGTGGGGGACACATATCTTTATTAATCTGTTATGTAAAAAGTAAACTTGATATCAGCTTAATTAGGAAAATATTAAAATTATCATTGTAAAAACAATAGATTCCAAAAAGTAGAACAGGAAATCAAACTATAAGTTCCAAAAATATATAATAAACAGTTTTTGTGTAGAGATAACCACTGTTTTGATTCAATGGAAGCGTAAACAATTTGACAGTTTACTTCGATTACAATGTCAGCTGATTTCAATTCTAAGCAATAAGCATGGTGTTCCTAACTACTTAAAAAATACAAAATAAATAGATAAAGCTAAAATGAGAGGCATTATCATACTGAGAAGAAAATTTATGCATGGCTACTGAAGATGAGTTTAACATATTTGTTGCTACATGTATCATATACAATATTATTATGAGCTCAAGATGTATTTATCACAATCTATTATATTATTTAAAAACTTTTCATTACTGTTACAAATGTGTTCTGTTAGAAACTATGCACTCCTAAAACTGTGTACTTCATATTAAAGTGTTCATGTCATTAATAAATTTTCAATATATATATATATATATAAAACCCTGAAAATGTTAAAATAAAAAAAGAATAAGAGCAAGTATGCAATTTGAAATTCACACTTTCTGAAAATAACACAAACCCAAAAAATGGCTTGGAAATTTTAATATCGAATATACATTGATGATGAAACAGAAGGCTTGTAGAATGAATTTATCATAAATATATATTATTTACACAATTTTTAGAATGCTAAACTACCTAAACTCTTAAAAGTGACAATAAAGCTGTATTATTTTCTTTAATATAATGGACAGGTAAATGTCCCCTTTTGTCTGCTATTTTCACTAATTCTGGCTTCAGATCAACAAGTATATGACACACTCCCAAATGCTGTGCTTCAGCTGCCTATTAAAAAAAAAATGTATCCAAGATTTAAAACATAACAGATTCTTTTGAAGGAATAACACAAAGTAGAAAAGTGCATTTCAGCATATAGTGTTAGTATTTATTTAAGCAATTTATACAACAAATTATAAAAAAAATACCAAATTAAATTGATAAATAAAGATTCACATATAACATAAGAATGACTAAAAATGAATGCTATTTAATTCTATGCACAACCAATAGCTTTCAACTCTAAGAAATAGGCTTTTAAAATAAATAAAATGAATATCTTGATATTTAATTGAATCTTTGTAATTTAAAGATTTTTCCCCCTTTTTTTTTACTCATGAAGTTTTAAGAAAATGTAAATCTGAATTAAATATAAAGAAAAATATAGAGAAAAAAAAGTTGTTTTGGCAGCTGTGGCCAATGGAGAGCCATATTCAAATCATGTTTTCTAAAAAATAAACCCATATAGAGAAGCTATAAAATTTTATTATTTAAAACTAGCTAGCTTTGGTGAGCAGCTGGCTTGCCAAGATTACTGGTTGCAAAAAATTTCAATTAAATCATTTATGTATAACATGGTTTAACAGTTTCCCAGTAAAATACTTTTTAATTAAAATTTTTAAAAACATTGCTCCTAGGTACACATCCACACCTCCTAAGTATGTTTGGGCCAAATTTTGTAACTCTAAACCCATATTCTGCTTTGTAAAATGCCAATACATTCAATTTTATTATTAGTAGAGGTTATTTATGTATGAATTTTACAGAGCATTTCAATGAGAAGAACCATTACTTTGAAAATTTTAGATAAATACTGTAGAAATATACCATGTATCTCGAACAATTATTCACAAATCTATAAATATTAAACCCATTGTATGTATGTGTGCTTGTTCCAAAATCACTTCCAAACAGCTGAAGCAATTTTTATGAAACTTGGCACACATGTTCCTTATTAGCTGGTTTGAAGTATTGTAGGGGCAAATAATTTCTAATGCAATCCTGAGGGTGAGGTAGGGTAAAGTCTTTTAAATACATGCAACTAATGGGTTGTGGACATGAAATTTGATATGGCTGGGACAATTTAATGAAACTGGATACACATGCTCCTTATAGGCAAAATAAAAGTACTTTAGGGGTAAATAAACACTAACCCAAAACCGCAGGCAGGGTGGAGCATACATAGGTCGATTGACATGGAACTCGATACTGCTGGAGCAATTTTGATGAAACTTAGTCATTTCCTCTTTAACCGACGTAATGTGCTGTTAGGATAAATAAGCCCTAACCCAGTCCTACAGGGTAAGTTGGGGCAACATCTCCGAAATACATATAAATAAATGGACAGATCAAAATTAAACTTAACTCACAGGTTTCAACACGTCGTACTAAAAATATGGAGGGACTAAATCTTTTTAAATCAATCCTTTAGGATCATAACTACCAATAAGACATGAAGAAATGTTTATTTAGAATGGCTGAAGCAATTTTGGTGAAACATTTTATTTAGACACTTTAATTGTTGAAATTCTAATTGAAAAATGTCTCTTACACTGTTTAATAATAATAATAAACACACTGTAATGAGAAATAGGCCCTATCTCACACTCTTCAGGGTTGGTAAGGAGGTGAGGAATTGAAAGACATATTTAACAAATAGACCAATCAGATTGAATATTTTATGTCTAGGTTACATAAATAATAAGATGACCCCCAAAAGCAGGGTTGCAGTGATTTAAATCAGTTGATTAAAATCACTGATTTAAATCGCGATTTAAATCAACTGATTTTTTTAAAAAAAATCACTGATTTAAATCACTTTATTTTAAATATCAAGTTAATCTGCTTTAATGAAATAAAATTGTCCATGTATCTTTAAATAGTGATTTTAAAGTATTTTTAAATTATATTTAAAGAAAGAATATATAGAACTTAAAAAAACATTTCATTGAAATGATGTAACTAGAGTACTTTCCATATCTTTATTTTTGAGAACACAAGCAAATTAGATTTTAACCCTTTGCGGCGCAAGGCAATAATTTTTTGAAAATATGATGACAAAACATCACAAATGGGTTTAGTTTATTGCCTAGACATAGAATCTACAAAAAAAGTTTTTTAAAAAACTTGCTTCATTCCGAGGGGGAGGGGGTCGTACCCTTTTCGGGTTACCCCCCCCCCATGAGAACCCCCTTAGACACAGCCACCTGGTACTCTAAAAAATTATTGTTGAATCTTACAGAAAATTATAAATTAAAACTTCAAGAATATTGGAGCAAAATTTTCGAGTTACTTTGCTAAAATTGTTAAACGTCCAGAACTGAAAAATTTCTTATCTCCATGTCAAGGAATTTTCCCAAACTTTATCTCTAATAATTCCTATTCCGAAACGAAATTTCATAAGACTGCTATATACATTCTAAAAGGAGTACTATTAGCCCTATCCTAAACCTATTATTTTCCATTTATGGTTGAATTTAATGGCTGAGAAGCGAGTGAAATTAGGTGTGCCTTTAACTGGCACACTTCGCCGCAAAGGGTTAAAAAATCTCTAATGAGCAACACAATAAAATGCAAAGTATGAGATGCTCCTTTTTTTATAAAACAAAATAAATATTGTGAAAGGATATGTTCACAAAGAAAGAACATAGTAAAATGCAGTGAGTTTCATTTTAATACTGGAGAAAACTAAATAGTGTTGGGGACAACAAAGTTTTTATATTGAAATAATGTTCAAATGTAGGATAATTAAGTAATGCATATAAATGTTCCAAAAGAAATACAAACATCCACATAGTGCAATTTAAACTATGATCTATACTTATAAAAGGCAATGTTTGTGAGCGTGTGCGCAATGTCCAGACGAATCTATCACACTTACAGTCATGAAATTTGGCACACAGGTAGTCCTGATGGTGACTCGATGCACCTCGAAGCCTGAATATAAAAATATTATCTAGATTTTTTTTTATTTAATGTTTTGTGAAAACAGATTAGGATCAGAAAAAGCTTCAAAACTTGTGTTTGTAATGAAACAAATGAACAGCTAAAGTGTAAAATTTTCCCGTATTCTAACATAGAATATATCTATAATCAAGAAATTATAATTTTTATTATATTGTTTCTTTTTTCTTTAATGAAATTGTCTTATATTTCAAAAGTATATTATTTTTATATTTTAGTTCACAAATATTTTTTTAATAGTTGTTACATTTTTTAACTCAATTTTTTAAATTTTTTTTTTAAAAAGAAAGTACAGCTTAATGACTGGTATGTTGTTATATATATATAATTCTATGACTGTAGGGTTCATTGTCTGATATACAAATGTTAAATATATATATGTAGTTTTAAAAAAATCATTAAAATCAAAAAAATCTTGATTTAAATCAAAAAAATCCGATTTAAATCAAATAAATCGATTTTTTTGAAAAAAATCAAAAAAATCGACAACCCTGCCCAAAAGGCTAAAAATCTAAGAAATATATGTAATACTGTATACTATGATAAATACTCATATAATTTTTGTATATTAATTTATGAATCATTTCATTAGAATTAGAGGAACATTCCCTCAAAATAATATTAATAAATACTATATTATTTATATCATGTTGTTCAATTTTCTGTCTCCCACAAGGTTTTGATTTGAAAAAGACTGGACAATGCCAGGTACTCTGTTAGTTTCAATTATTTTACGCAAGATTATGTAATGACTTTAAACACTGAACAGAACTTTCACTGTATTGAAGGATCAGATATCAATAGAGAAGTAAAATTGAAAAGACAGGGAATTCTGTTTATTTTTAATTTCCCAAAATATCTTCAATAATCTTTCTTCAAGAAAATATCTTGCCATGCATTCATTTCACTCTTTAAAATTTGCAACTGGGTCTAGAATGAATTAAAATAAATAAAACTTATTTTTCAAACGAATGAGCAGAGTTTTATCATTTTTTCTTAAGAGATTAATTTGTGTTGTTTTATGTTTTTCAGAATCAGATTACAATAAATTAATGAATCAGAAAATAAAGTTTGGTAAGTGAATAACTCATTGAACATTTCATCATTTAAATAAGCCACACATTGAATTGAAGGATTTTTCAGTTTAAAACAACTTTAAATTTCAGAAAAAAACTTTTCCTGCTGACTACTTAAGAGCACTAATTACAGAATGTTGAAAAATAAAAAAACAAACAGGAAATTGAATTATCATCAAATATTTATTCTTTATCATTATTTTTAAAAAACATCATTACTTGAAAAATTAAAAGGATGTTATGTTGATAGTGGTGGTTTATCTGCTCAAAATGCAGCTGCACTGCAAAAATATTTCTCAAATGCTGAAATGTACCCTCCCTCCAAAAAGAAAAAAGTTCTGCTAATTTTTATTAAACATAAAATCTTACAAAATGTGAGGATGTGTTATTATTATTATTTTTTTTTTTGCATTTTAACAATATTAAGTACCATTTGATGAATGCACAATCTAGATATATTACAAAAATATATAATTAAGCAATGCATCTATAAGACTATTCTATAAATGCATATGAATAATTTGCTTCATTCCCAGTTAATGCTGAAAAGTCTAAAAAAGAGAGAAAGACAAAGAAGACCCCATAGAGAAAAGCAATTTTTCTTTGTCTAAAGGAATATAACTCACAAAGAAAAAATATATATATATAAATTAGATTCATACTGAGCCCAGAAGTTTTAACTTCCTGCTAACATTACAGCAAAATTCTTAAATAATAATAATAATAACACAAAAATGGCAATTAGACATTTTTCCTATGATTAGGGATAGATTGGGGCATTTGCAGCCCTACAAATGTCATTTATCTCTTATATTAGCACATATTTGGTACATACATAACACAATTTTGAACACAGATTACAGCTATTCTGTGCAGGGTCTCAAGCAGCACTTTTCAATTCCACTCACAATGATGCTTTGTAGCACAATAATGGAATTTTCCATTTTCAATGTAGTTGCAGAATGTTAAATTCTACTTGGAGAACAAACACCAATGTGTTCACATTGTAACTATCTCATGTCTGCATGAAATATTCTGACAGAATAGCCACATGTTAATGCTCAGTATTTTCACTTTTTCTAAACAATTTCTACATCAATATTTGCATCAATTAACAAAATCATCCAGCTTCATTCTATGCAATTTAAAAATCCATTAAATTTTGCTTTTATTAAATTGCATCCAGATTTTATGTACCATCTACAAACAATGCTATACAGGATGACTATGATCATTTTTTATTTGACATATCTTTAAACAATAGTTTTTGAGCAAATTATGTCCAATGTAATAGATCTTGCAGCATAAATCTCAAATTCAAATTAATGACTAGCCATTTGTTAACAACTACTTCCTCAAGTATGTTTAAAAAACAATTAAATATGGATTACCTTATGAAGGGCTGTTTTTCCATCACTATCAGAAATACAAGGATTAGCCTTGTACTGAAGTAAAAGTGAGACTATATTCTGACGTCCAAGAAATGCAGCTCTGTGCAATGGAGTTGCACCTCCATTGGTTTGAGCATTAGGATTTGCACCATTTGTCAGTAAAATTTTGCAAGCTTCTTCTTTTCCATTTCTTGAGGCATAGTGCTGAAAGACATGTTTCAAACTAAAATAAGAACTTGTGTAATTTAAAATGGTCTTAAATTAAAGAATAGAAATTTATTCCAGATTATTAAAAGCTGCAAAATATTATTTACAAAGTGTTGCTCATATGTTCACATCAATAAACTGTCTTTGTGAACCAAGAAAATTTCAGAGGAAATCCAGCGAAAGCTTAGTTTATTTTATATATTATATTGAGGTCAAGGAAACAATATGAAACTGTTAATGATCAAACGTATACATTTAAAACAAAAAAATTAATGATTAATATAAACTCAAAAATATAAAAATTATTTTTATGCATTTCTAAGTTTTTACCCTTTGACTCTGAATTAAAAAAAAAAAAAATATTGAATTTCCTATGTGGAATTGTTTTATCCAATTTTCTGTGTGAATGAAGATAATAGGTTCTACATCAGCCAAACCGATTTTTATGAAGTTTATTTTTCTTTTTTTCCGAGCAGATTTTAAACCAAATGTTGGGACATAATAGTCCATAACCAAAAAGCATTACATTTTTATGAACGAAGCATGATTGTTATTAGTTACTTTGAACACTTTTTTATATATCTATATTAGGGTGTCCCAAAAAAATGAAAGTCTTTTTTTTCCCACATACCCTTTTATTTTTTTTTTCCTTTTATGTCAAAACAATTGTAAATAAAGTTTCATGTAATTTGAACCATGGCAATCCGTGCCGACTTGCATCTAAACGTGTCAGTCAGTACTTGTGTACTGAAGTGAGTGAGCGCTGACACGTGTCTGTTGTGGAGCACACAGCACCTGCAAATGGTAAAGATAAAACAAAGCATAAAAAAAGGTTCTGGAAAGCTTCAACAGCGGCAATGTGCAACATGTCAGTACCAGTTTACTCAGGACAGCGCACATCCACGTGTCAATATGCTTATAATTCTAAGTTGTTTTGTTACTAAATGTATGTATAATTTTTAATCAGTGAACAGAACATGGCAGTGGAATTGCGTAGTTCTAAAAAAGTGATATTTTTAATAGGGGAAATAAGACATCAAATAGTGAGTTCAAAACTTCCCTCTAATGGACAAGTTCTCGCAGTTTTCTTTTACAGTATTCGAGAAGTGAATTGAACTGTTAATGAAAGTGCAAATCTGACTATTCGCGAATGCATTATCTTTTGAGAAAAGGCATGCATGCCTACCAAATCGTTGCCAAATTGTGTGAGGGAATTTGTTAACATGTATCAAGTTTGGAGGGACTTACAAAAAAATGCAAAGAAATTACAAGACGTATTCAAGCGGTGACAACAAGAATTTTTAAGTAATTTAGACAATTTGTTCGACATTGCACTTCAGTTAATGAAAATAGAGGAAGATAGGATGTTCTTGCAGCGCCAAAGTGAGCCGACTTAGGTGGAGTGCATAAAAAACTAACCAACAAGGAGGAAAGGGTGCAACTTCGAGTTGTCAAAGAAGAAAATCGCAAATCAAATATTTTTTCGCTTCAAAATCCTTGGCATCATACAAACTATTGCAAGAAGATTCCGCTTCGAATTCTAGTGAAAATATAGATTCAGAAGATTTCTTAACACTGATAGAAAGCTCAGAACCTGGGACAAGTAAATCAGTAATGAGGAAAGATTTTATTACTCCAAGACAGGTGTCAGTTAAGTATGTGGGATTCTGTGTTTATTCTTGAAGCTATTATTGATGCACTTGGAAGTAACATTGACAAATTTCTGATAAGTAAGTCTGCAATTCCAAGAATCCAAACAGAAAATGGAAGTAATGCGTGGAAAACATAAAAATTGATTTCCAAAATGAGGTACCAGATGTAGTGACCTTACATTGGGATGGCAAACTGTTGCCTGCTTTGAGTGCTCAAAAATCGAGAGAAGAACGCTTGCCTATAGTTATTTCATATGGACTTAAAGAACAACTCATTGCTGTGCCGAGACTGGATAATTCTACATGCAAAGAACAGGCACAGGCTGTTTGGATGGAGATCTTAGATTGGAATCTCGAAGACAAAGTCCAAATCCTCTGTTGTGATACTACGGTTTTGAATACAGGTCGTTTTAATAGTGCTTGTGCACTCCTCGAGCAAAAATTTGAAAGGGAAATGCTTTTTTTAGCTTGCCACCATCATGTATATGAACTGGTATTAAAGGCTGTATTTAAAGTGAAAATTAAACAAGTGACAACAAGCCCCGATATTCCACTCTTTAAGAAGCTAAAAGATAATTGAGAAAACATCGATCCCACTAAAATACAGTGCTACAGAGAAATTGTTCCGAACCATAACCGAACTTGAAAATTTGCTTGACTTTTACTGCGCTGAACTTAAAAATGTTATGGTTAGAGATGACTATCGAGAGTTGATCGAACTTTCTATCATATTTTTAGGTCGAGATGCAGAAAAAAAAATTAAAATCAGACTTCCGAGTGCCATGCACCAAGCTAAATGGAACGAGCGAGCGATTTACTTCCTAAAACTATCGTTATTTAGTTCTCAGGTGAAATTAAACACCAAGGATAAGGAAGCACTGTTAGACGTCTGCTTGTTTATTGAGACAATCAACATTAAACCATGGCTTCAATGCATTTTGGCAGTTAAAGCACCCTACAAAGATTTGTGCTTTTTGAAATCGTTGAAAGCTTACAAAAAAGTGAATGCAAGTATCTCGAAAGCTGCTTTACAGAAATTTAGCCAGCATTTATGGTATTTTACTGACGAAATACCAGTCTTAGCACTTTTGATGATGATGTGGACTAAGAAACAAAATTAAAAATTGTGGCAAATTTACATAGAGAAATTTTCTCGACCCATGAGAAAAGATACATTCCGTCGAAGGAAGAACTTTGTGGTTTAATGTATGGTGAGTTTAATACATTGATTTTGTAGTTTATTTATTTATTTATATCATGCAATTGTTACCTGTTATTTTATTTTTTTACAGGGAAAAGCATCGATGATTTTATATCAGTCAAAAGTCATTGTTTTCTAGACTCAAAATTGATGATAATTTTCTCAACGAGAGTCCCTCTTCATGGGCGAATAACGCTTCGTTTCTGGATGCGAAAAAGACAGTCTCAATGCTTAGAACAGTGAATGATACAGCTGAAAGAATGGTAAAAATGATGCAGGACTTTCATGGTTTAATAACGGTTGAGGAGGAACAAAAAAAAAGTTTTGTTACGTTGCGTACAAGAACACATGAAGATCTTTCTTGACTGTAAAAAGTAAACATTGAAACGAAAATATACGCAGTAATGTTTCTTTTACTGTAATATGGTAATAAATATCTGCTTTGAATAAATTGGTGTCTTATGTACCAAAGAAACATACATTTTGCAATCTTTCCATAGTATTCTCCGTTTCACGTTCAAGTTTGGCCTAAAGTCGGCACAGGTTATCTTATTGCAATAATACGTTTTATTT
The DNA here is from genome assembly GCA_013235015.1 of Araneus ventricosus. NCBI lineage: Eukaryota > Metazoa > Arthropoda > Arachnida > Araneae > Araneidae > Araneus > Araneus ventricosus. Next base: position 66,987 of record BGPR01004509.1, on the reverse strand, counting down.
ATGTTACTGAGGTGAAATAGAAAAAGAATAGAAGGTATGCGTCTTCGATTTTGTAAAAAAAATTATTACCTTGTATCTTGGGACACCCTAATCTATATATATATAAAATGCTCAGGCAGGAAAAGTACGTGGCGGAAAATAGAGGTTAATCTCTCTTTTGCCGATGGCAACGATCATTTACAAAACAAAACCAGTAGCCTCCACCATGTTAGCTATAACTTCATAGGAATAACGTGTTACTATATTCGTTGTGGTGTAAAATAACCTTTTCTTGCAAAAAAATGATTTAAGACGTAGAGTTCACAATATTTCTTACAATATAATGAAACTTTGAATAAAATGATTCAAAAGAAATCAGTTGGAAATGAAGGAGATGGCTTATGTGAGCCAGAAAATGTTCAGTTCAAAGTCAAAATAGTTTAACACAGCAATTTGGGTTTTTCAAAAAAATTTAAGGTTAATTCAAAAACTTTCAAATAATTTTTATCAAACCCTCCTCTCAATCTAAAATTCAGCAATCTTTAAAATTCCAAACTACGATATAAACGGGGTTGGCAAGCAGCAGCTAGCAGAGCACCCTAGTTTATAATATTTCATCAATATTATTGCAAAAAAATGCATATTGCTTACCGATAGATCAAAATTATTGAACATACATGCACCAAAGAAAAGTCTTCAGTAAACAATGACATTTGGAGGAAAAATAGGCTGTGCCATCTAGGTGATTACAGATAAATGTGCAAAATTTTTCTTATTCTACAACTGGGATATATTACAATGAGTTTCAAAGGAATTTTTAACCCGATAGTAATTTTAAAGAGGGAGTGGGACCTATATGTCCCATTAGTAATAAAAGTGGTACTTACGTATTAACGCCACCGCAGTTGAAGATGCACTGATGCGCCAATAACGAGCAATCTTGTTTTATTCACACACGCACGCAGTTATATTTTGGATTCCTTGTTGCCTTGTTGTTTGCTGATTTTTGACGCCATTTTTTGATTGGCGGCACTTAAAAACCACCAAATCTGTAGCTGCGGTGGCGTTAATACGCAAGTACCATAAAAGTTTTCAAACTGATCTACTTTTTATATTTGAAGCATATTCAATGTTTCTTTATGGCCGAAGGGAAAGAATTATTATATAGCAATTAAATAACTACCATTGGAACAAAATATAACAAAAAGTGACAAGAAATAATTGAAGATAATGATAATTCAACATTCTTCAATGCAACAGTATAACTATTTACTGAAAAACATGAAATATGGTTATTATTTTTATTATTGAACTGATAATTTTTAATCAATTTACCTAATTTCAACAAGTATTGTTAATATCCGAATATTTACTATATACAATATATGCACTTCAATACAATTAAATATTTTCATTTTTTATCACAAATAATTTCAATCACATTTATAAAAAATTAATTCAATGTAAAAAGACATAGTTACTTACTAATGCTGTGTATCCTGATGAATCAGGAATTGAAGGATCTTCTCCTTTACTTAAAATAGATTTCAATTTTTCAATATTTCCATCTAATGCTGCAGAATATTTGATCCTTAATTTAAGAAAAGATGACTATTTTATACGAAAAGTTCAAGGAAAAGAAATAGAATAAAACACTCATTACCTGTACCCCATATACCTTTTTCAAACGCCAGTTCTTCTAATGACTGGCTTACACCATATCTGGAAGATCCATGATTACCATGGCAATCATGATTAGCCATGTTTCAGCCAGAAAAATGAAAATTTTGGTTTTCCGCTTATGACGCTAAAATGCGCAGTTTTTCATATAGGATTTAAAACAGTATTAATATTTGACAAATGCGTATATTAACAAAACATGCCAACAAATAACTCAACAAGTGGAAGCAATGAACAACTTTGTTTATTTTAAAAACAGTTGATTGGCTGATTGAAATCAGAATCTGAAACGGTTTTACCAATAATAGTTTCATGCTTATTATCAACCCCACACATTAGTCTCTTTGAACGATCGTATGCTTGAAGTAATCACTGATTCATAACAAATAATTCATTAAATGAAAAAGAATAAATATGAAATCCAAAAATGAAGCTCTGCAAAATATTCGTATGCAGCAACTTTCCTAAAAAAAATATTTCTGTAATTATAAGTACTTAAGATGATTTCTAACTATCAACTATTAAATAAATTTAATGGATAATTATAATTTTTCCGTTGCAAGAAATATGAGATTCTAGGGCTCTGTCCTGAACCGATCCCATCCGGCCATTGTTAGTTAGACATTTATTAACTGCAACCATCCGGTATTCAACAGCATTTGTTTACGTCCGAGCAGGGTTGCCATATTGGCCTTTTAACGTCAAATTGTAGGAATTTGGCTTTTTTCCAAGATCTTGGCTTTAAGAATGTTCCTTTGGCCACTAAAAAAGTGGCCATATTTTAGCTGATGATTTTTAGTTATAATTCTACTGTTTTTCAAATAAAATTTTGTTATTAATCTTTTCAAATGGCTGTCATACGAGGTAATTCCTTAGTAGAACATTTCTGTCCCCTTTGTGACTGTCAGGGCCGGCCCCACGGGGTTTCGAATGGTGCGAGCGTACAAGGCTCCGCAACGCGGAAAAATGTTGCAAAACAAAAATGAATAGTATTGGTACATTTAAAGAAATCAAAATTTTCCATCAAGTTTTGCCTTCCAGGACACATTATTACAAATATTACAATATTTAAAAATAATTTATTCGAATTGTACCCAAATTTTGCTTTGTTCTAAAATTATTTTTATTGACCAAAAGATCTTTCTCAATATTAAAAAATGATAAAAGAAAATTTCATGGAATTTAGCATTAGTGAAGAGTAATTTATTTACTTATCCATTTCATTTATCGAATAATGAATTAGCCAAAAAAAAAAAAAAAACTCAATTGTGACAATATTATGAACGAATTTGCTATAAATCCTATAAGAAAATAAATTAAAAAATCAAGTATTGAAAATTCATTCTAGTAAGTCGCATACCAGATTGTTTTTATGAAGAAATTATTTCTGTTATTCGATTTATTAACGATTTCTTACGTGATTGAAATATTATCTTTATAAAATTATTTATCATTTTCAGGTATTCCTTTAGTTCTTATTATACCAAAATGTGCAATATTATAAATTGTAAAAGCAATAAAATATTTTTTGTACAAAATTTGTTTCAAGACCCTGCATGTCAACTTTGCATCAGGTCCCACTTGTTTTCGGGCTGGCTATGATGACTATAATTGCCACGAATGCCTCTAATGTGAACTACGCTTGTGTTTCGACGTATCAAACTGTTTGGAGAAGACAACTTTCTTTGTATTAGTCCTTTCTGTTGTGGCCGAATTCTTTGACGAACAAATGTTTCAAAAAAAAATTGCTAAATACTAGATTTTTTTGTGAGGAAGAGGGTATTTAACAGCTCATTAATATAAATTTCTCCTGTATTTTTTGTATGGAATGAAATACCTACTTGAGCTATTAGGTAACAATATTTAATGCACGCGAAATCTAAGAGATATAGAAAAACTTTCAAAAGTACGAGAAGAGCGATGTTTTAGAGCGACACACTGTATTGGATTTGAATATTAGCTGAATAATATCGTAACTACAAAACAGTACGTTTTTAAAATTTTTATCACTTATTGGGAATGATCTATTATGGGTTTGATGTGAATTTTATTTATATTAAGGGAATATTATTTTTTTTACTGTTAGTCATTAATTAATGAGTGCGGAATTACTTTTCCTTTGTTATAGTCAAACTGAAAACCAGGAAGAAATTCCGACCTGCCGAAGCATGCGGAAGAAAAAAGAAAAATCTGACCAGCAAAAAAGTGCTCTATAAAGACTCAATCATGACCATCAAAGACTCTCTATCATGAATCAAGGATACGAGAACGCGTTCACTAAAAATTTAAATAGTGCCACTCTGGAAGTCGCAAGTATACAGAGCCAACAACCTACATCCACCATCTGACAGGAAAACTTAAGGACCTATTTTTTTGTTTCTTTTTTTTAAAATACTGTAACTCACTAGTCCACAATTTTCTGTCCTATATTACGAGTGGTCCTCTAATCATGTCCTTCAACACAGAATATGTTACATAAGATGCGGATCACCATAACAAAATTGTTACAATATTATTTACATGTATCTAAGCACTATTTCAGATACAAAAATCTATAATTTGACTATTATCTAAATATAGTTTCCAAAATTTAACTCCATTAACTCCTTGAAATTTACATTAAGGACAATACAGGATACAATTTCCAAACAGTTAAAAGACAGCATAGCACACAATATGTTGAACGTTACATTCTTGTTGTTAAAAACTATTAATCCAATTGTGAAGTTCCAGGAATAGAATTCTCCGAATTCCAAATCTCTACATTTAGAAAATTTGCCCATATTGACAGTGCACATTTTGCGAAATACCTTCTTATAGAATGAGCATCTAGAATTACCATATTTCCTAAACATTTGGCTATTAACTTTTACAGTCTCCAAAATTCAAATTTGCTAAGGCTATAGAAGTTTACATTACAAAAAATAACGAACAGTTAGTTCACAGCACACAATTAAAAGAGAACAAGTGAAAAGCATAATCAAGAGGAGGGCGCCAATCCAGCCAAGGACTTGGTCAGGACGACCTGGATGATAATAAGAGTCAAATTGAAAAACAGTATTGCTCATTTTTGTTCTCACGAGTTAGTATAGTTTGGTTGTTTTCTGAAGTTTTGGTAGGAACTGAACTTTTACATGGCAAAGCGGCTTATGGAGAGGTTTTAAATTTTTTTCACTTCAGTACTTTTTTATTAATAGAGTATAGTACATATATGTAATTGATTCGTTTGCATAAAATAAAGTCCTTTTCTAATGATAATTTAACGAAAAATAAGTAATTCAATAATTTTTCTAAATTTGGCCTTTTTTTGCCTTATTTTCAAGAAGGTTTGGCCTTATTTCGCCATTTTCATCTGACAACCCTGCATCTGATATTCAAATAACCCTTTGCTGTGATGACTTTTTTTAAAAAAGGATGATATATGGCAGGATTCAAATAATCAATAACCAACTATGGATAAATTGAAATAAAGCAGCCAGTCAGCGAGTATATATCTCAAATGAACTTCAAACAATAACCATTTTTTGGATAAGGCACTTTACTTTAGTATCTGTTAAATAGCAGGAGAGAAAAATACATTTTAAAATATGTAATATTCAGCGGGAAAATTCGTTGAAAACTGCTTGACGTTTGGCCTTCAGATGAAAACTCAAGTTAATAAATTGTGGGAAAAGATTTAGTTAGCAAGAAATCAGGAGTGGCATTAGAGTTCGCTTTACGGTGGAAGGGGGTACGACCTGCTGTACAGGGGAAGGGGCATGATGATGAGCCTCTCGAATTTTCGCCCATCTTTATTTATCTAATATTTGAATAGCCCCCTCACCCCCCCGCCCCCACCCCCCCCCCCCCCGCGGGGGAGGGGCGGGGGGGCAGAGCATCCCCGACAGGGTGGCCCTGGATCCCCTCCCCTCCATTGGCGCCATCTCTGCCAGAAATAATCAACATTATAACAAAAATCATTAAGTTGAGGTTTTGTTTTCAGGCTGGCTCTTGAAGCGTCTGAAGAAAAAAAACTTAAGAATAATTGCAAAGAGACAAAAGTGCTTTAATTTGTTACTTGCTGTAAATTGCACATGCAGTTTATGGACAGTGTGCATGCACACATGCTTATGGGAAAATGATTGAGACTTTTCTCGTTTTCCCACAAGCTTGTGGGAAAAATGAGAATGGAAAAAAGTTCAAAAGTTAAAATGGACTTTCTGCACATCGTAAATCTCACTTTGTTTATATCAAAGTACATGAATGCAGTTGCTGTGGTAGAAAGTTTTGTACATCTGCTGTCCTGAAGCAGCATTATTTTAAAAATCATATGAATATGATATTAGTAAGAAGCAATTCTATAATAAAATTGCCTTACTGGAGCATTCTGTAATTCATCAAATTGAGAAAATTCCAGTCAATATAGAGAAGTGTTCAGAGGGCGGGAAAAAGTTCAAAAGTGTTTCTGGATGCTTGAAACATTATAAGGCACATTTTGTAGACAACAAAGTACATGAATATGATTGGCTCGGAAAAAGATTTTCTAAAAAAATAACTTTAAAAGAGCATTATATTTTTCATAGAGGAGATATACCATTTGAATGTGATATTTGTTAGACATAAAAATACATTAAAGAACCATAGTAGGGTTCATCAAGTTCATAGTCTTTTACCGATTATAATTTGCAATTGTTCCGAGTGTAACAAGTAGTTCCAGTCTTCCCCTGGACTGTACAACCATTATAAGGCTCATTTTGTTGATACCAAAATACATAAATGTGAATTTTGTGGTAAAAGGTTTTCTAAAAGTACAACCCTTAAAGTACATTATAGGATCTATACTGGGGGAAAACCATTTGGATGTGATATTTGTAAGAAGCAATTTTATATAAAAAAAGTGCCTGACTGGTGCATTGTAAGATTCATCAAATTCAGAAATGCCCTATCAATATAAAGAAATGTTCAGAGTGTGGGAAAGAGTTCAAAAATGCTTCCGGTTATTTGAAACATTATGTGGCACACTTTGTAGACACTAAAGTAGATGAATGTGATTAGTGCCGGAAAAATTTTTTTCTGATAAAACAAGTCTAAAGCAACATTATATTGTTCGTTCAGTAGAGAGACCATATAAATGTGATGTTTGTCGAAAGACATTTAATCATAGAATTACATTAAAGAACCATAGTGAGGTTTATCATGTTTGTAGTCCTTCACCTGTTATAAGCTGGGCATTTACGACCGCTCCACATTACCACTCCATTACGCTACCATTCCATGTAATCTGCGTGGCAGCACTCAACACCATTCCAATTTTCAGCGCATCCATTTAGGTGGATCATTCACGGAGGCTCTATGAAAACTATATTACCGGTCACTCCGATCCCCTAGGGCAGGTGTGGGAAACCTCCGGCCTTAAGGTCACATGTGGCCTTTCAGAGTTTCTTATGCGGCCTTACCAGTTATTTACAATTCGCATTGATATAATATGCGTGTCTGTAATATAATAATAATTACAGAACAATAACCTTTAAAATTCTGCCCGTGCGGACTTTTGGCCAGCTGCTGAAATTTAATGAGGCCTTTCAAAGCAAAAAAAGTTCCTCTCCCCTCCCACCTTCTACTGCCTCACTCCCTTCCCCCACGGGTCTACATTTGGTATTTTTTGCTTTTGTGAGAGAGCATCGTTCCCTCTCCACATGGCTGCATTTCAGTTTTATGACCCAACGCTCCAAATGGATAACGAATGAAGATGAAAATCCAAACTTTTAGACCGCATCACGCCAGTTATCGTTGGATTTTCGAAGTGAGGACGGGTTTTGGAATGGTGCGACCGAAATTACATGGAGTGGTCTGACCGTGAATGCCCAGCTATAATTCGCAAGTGTGCTGAGTGTGACAAGCAGTTCCAGTCTTCTTCTGGATTGCACAATCATTGTAAGGCACGCTTTGTTGACACCAAAATACATAAATGAGAATTTTATAGTAAAAAGTTGTCTCTCAAAATACAACCCTTAAACTACATTATAGGATCCATATTGGAGAAAAGCCATTTGGATTCGATATTTGTGAAAAGCAATTTCACTTGGGATAAGTACATACAAAACATAGTAAAGTTCACGAAAATGTGATCCCAAATCGCAAGGAATACATGATTTGGCCTCTACTTGGTACAATTTCCAAAATCCCTTTATTGGCATCCTTCTCTCCCGATATTATCAGCTACGAGATCGATTTTCTTCTGGGTCAAAAATTATACACATTATTAGCAATAGAATAAATAAGAAATTACTGATTCTTTATTTTGAAGTCCCGTGAAACTCGCTGGGAGATATATTTATATAGTGTAATGAAGTGCTGAGACAGTAAAAGTTATAGTAATTATATTTTTAAAGATATAGATATAAGGGATTTATTACATACTTTTTTTTTACATATTTTAAAATAAGAAAAACAGTTTTTAGTTTCTCTTAGAGAGCAAGAGCCGCTGTTGTCTTGTTGTAAGGTATCGACTGGAGAGTTCCAGGTGCGACATCCGATTCTTCGGAAGGTCCACCGTGTATAGGGCCTGTTGCAAGTTAAACCATATGTCGTGGTCAAACGTCCTCTTGCTGGTGTGGTGTCTACAACCCACCCCGTACCAGGCCTTGAGTGGCCCGGATGGGAAGGGCTGGTGTGGTGCGTAAGCTTGGAGATGGGGGTGCTAGTTCAGGTGTCAAGTTCGTTCCTAATAACCCTCGTATTGCTTCAAAATGGGACGTTAATGAAACAAAACTAAACCAAATCTTAGAGAGCAATTGAAATTCAGTTCGCTGCAATGCCGCTATCTTTCTGAATCGTAACGGTATTCAACAAGGAATTTTATAAAAGCTACCCTATATATCTGTATTGAAAATTTTGTGTTTTGCACATATGCAGTTAAAATTATGTCCGTCAAATACTCTTATTTTCTTGATTATTAACAGCATTTACTTTTAACTTTAATATAATGCTCCGCTAATATATAGTCACGTATTCTACAAGTTTTGTATAATTAGGTCGAAAACTCTAAATGTTATAAGCAAAAAACATGCATAAAAATTGGAGGATTTCTTAAAAGAAATGTTTTTTTTTTTCTCCTCAAATATACGTGCTATTTTTACCAAAATTTATGTAAGAATTAAAACCAGCAAACAAAACCATTGATGAAAGCTAGGAATCATTGTTAGCTTTCTGAGCTACGGTATGAGCCGAAATCATTTCCACCTTCACCACTTCTTGGTTCTTCGCCTGAAACCCCTCGTGACCGAATCTTCACTGTAAAACCCGAGTTCCTATGATTGTACGTCCCACAATTCTTTTTAAACCATTGGACCCGTATGATCTCCAACTTTTTTTGCATCTTAAGAATTATGCTTCACTTTTGGACACAAATGTATCTGACGATGTTAACAGTGAAATGAAGGTTCCGAAAACATGTGGCAAACAAACAACTAGCAATTGATATGTTACTTATAGTTGATCATTTTATTTCGAATTTGAATTAAGGTTTAGCCCAAAATTTATGGGATTTTACTTCTGGAAGGTCATCATCGAAGAATACAATCCACAACGACAATGATATTCATGCAGCTTTGATGCACAACAGTTTTTTAAATGTTCAAAGTTTCAATGAAAATCCGAATTCAAAATATGGCGAACAAATTAGGAAAGTTTAGTTAGGTTGACATATTTTGTAAGAAAAAGAGTCAAGTAGATTGGCCACGACTCATTGGCAATCTTGTGAAAAAGGCGAATCTTTTTGACTAAAATAATAAAATGAAACAATTTTAGTTGATTATATAGCATTTTTTAAAGTAAAATTTTAAAAATAGTTTTTCCATAGTATTCTTTACAGATTTCTAGATCCGCCCTTATATATATTTAAGAAACTAAATCCGAATAATAATTGTAAATTGTAAATAATTAATTACAATTTAATTAATTACAATTTAATCAATTAAAGTTAATTAAATAAAAGTTAACCAATTAAATAATTTTAATTAATAAAATTTATTTAATAAAAATTTAAAAAATAATTAAAAATTGTTGTCTGTTTGTCCGCGTGCATATGAACACGACATCTCAAAAGTGCAACAAGCAACTTATTTGAATTTTGTCGTATGGTTTCATCACCAGAATTGTTGGTCTGTGCTGTATTTTGGACCAAATCCGTCAACGGGTTGAATGTCGGTCGATCTATCTATTCGCGGGTACTATAATGCAATAACTCAAAAACGCAATAAATTAGATCAATTTATTTTATTGTATTATATTTAGCCAAAATTGCAGATTTGTATCTAATTTCCATCAACGGATAGATTGTCTGCTAATTTGGCTGTCCGTATGTCTCAGCACACAACAAGCTAGACAGATTTTAAATTTAGTATGTGGTCTTGACGCAAAAATTGTAGATCTGTATGAAATTTTATATTTCAAAGGTCAAATGGAAAAAGATCCAATACGCAAACATGATTCTCTTCACTATATTGAGAAGCTGAACACAAAACGTTTTATAATGAGTAAGTACAGGAAAAAGTCGAGTGGAGAATGCACTCTTGTTTCGCTTGTAAAAATTTCTATCCATGCGATAAGTCAGGCACAGGGCCAGATTTCCTATAGGTCCAACCTAGGCCATGGCCTAGGGCGCAGCCGTCGGGGGCGCATATACAGAAGAATTAACTGCTAAATATTTACAGATTTTCAGTATTATTTTGAAAAGGCCATAAAAAACTATGTTTTTGAAATTTACATTCGTTACATTAAATATATTGAACGATACATTTTTTTTGTCTTCCGTGGGCCCTTGCAAAGAAATTGATTCGATAATATCTATCCACTTCATTGACCCTTCATTCAAGCGTATTCATGGACAAAAGTACGAAAGAAGAAGTTCTAGGAGATATTTCAGAAAATTTTCAGAAATTCGATGGAATATTTTTGTAGGTGTTAATGATATGTTATTTCATAAGTAGTGTATTTTTGTATTAAAAAATGAATGCGTTTCGAAGATTATAAGGATTGTATTCAGTGCCTATATGTTTCAAAAATAAACTATTGTTTATAAAACTGAAAATAATAAACTTTTTTGAAAGGAAGGGGACACAGAATATGCTTCTGCCTAACCCAGGTAGCACAACACTGTCCACAATATTGTTCAATATTATATAATATTATACGATATTGTACAATATTATACAATATTGCGAATACTGTTCAATATCGTACAATATTATACAATATCTTTCTGCTACTTGGGAAGGTGTAGAAATGCGTAAATCCGGCCTTGGTCAGGCACTAGTATTTGATGTTCAGTGAAATTTCATCCTAAGTGGTTTCGTATCAACGAGAATGAAATTTTTCGCACAGAAAGTATCCGAAACATGAAGTCCAGTAGGCATTCATATTCTGTTTCATTTCATCCTCTTACTGCATTCACTGACAGTTCAACCTCATATTTTTAGAAGTATGTGATTAAAATGAAATAAACTAAAATGAAAGCAAAAGCATATGATAACAGCTTCTTATTTCCAAAAGGGAATTTATTAATTTTTACATCAACAATGAAATCATTTAATTGTACACATGAAATAAATTTCACTATCAGTTCCGTTGTTTCAAATAGAGCGGTCGTTGTCGATCTTTGTAGGAGACAAATATCCACCAAAATGAAACCAATCTCTCGGTGCATTTTCTAGATTTTTTAACAGAAGATTTCAGAATGCTCAGAAATAGTTCAGCAACTTTCAAAGTATCCCATTCTTTCCTCGAAAGATTCTAAAAAAAAAGAAAGATGTTCTTTTTTTTCATTCAGTTCAGCATAAAACAGAATCTTAATTTAATTTCATTTTTATAAAATGCTCTTCAGTTTCTCTAAAATTACAATAGGAAAACAAATATCTCCTCGATGACAGTTTTACTATATCGTATGATTGATAAAAAAAATTGAATACTTAGTAAATAGTGGAACGTCATGAGAAAGAAAATATGGTCTGTGTCGACTGATTCTTGCCTTTAAAAGACAGAATCCCACTTCGGGATAATTTCTCGCTTCATGAAAGTAAATAGAGTATTTTGATTACCTTCTAATTTTGTTAAACTCAAAATTTGTATATTAAAATTTGTACTTTTTAAAATGTTTTGAGAAATTCTGAAAAAAAGTGCGATTCATTTTTGATTATTTTGCGCAAAAGAATTCATTATTTCAAGAAGTTATAAAAAATAAGCACCTAAAGCTCTAATCTTTATAAATTGGGAAAGCTGAAACAGAGTTTCATATTTTTTTTAAATTCAAGATAGCTGACATATAATAAGACAATTTTCGGACTTTTTCGTAAACTCCAATAGTAAAAGCAATGAGCGCCCAATTCACAGATGCTGCAGAACACTCGTTTTCTACCCCAGTTTCACAGCCCAAGTTTGCTGTATTTCCTGAACGAAGCTTCTCTGTGATGGTAACAGTGGTATTAAGAAACATACACGTAAATCTTTTCATGAAAGCATACAAAAATAAGATGCTTATTTGAATTATAATGTACTATTATCATACGTTTACATTACTTTAAATATTGTAATTACCGAAACAAATAAAAACAAACTACTAAGAAAAATACTGCGTGAGTTTACCTAACCTTTAACTTTGTTAAGAAATAATTACGCAGATCCTCGCCAGATGTCGCTACGAATGCGTGAAATGAGAGAAGATATAAAAGGAAATTGTTTAACGTCTCTTCCATCATTTTTTGATATTTCTGCCAGACCATCATATTTAACCGAAGATCATACTTTTTTTATTAAAAATTAATGCTTATGGGGTGAAAATCCAACATCATCTCCCCAGAAGTGGTCTTTTGTAGCGCTTCCAGATCAGGAGGGTCGAACCTAGATGTTATAAACCATTCTGACAGTCTATGTTATGCCTGTTGTGCTGGATTTGGAATCGTCTTGTGGGAACTCCGGAGATACCGCCGATGGATATATGTAGAGAAGCTTGGACAAGGACTTTCTTTTATTTTGGTTCCTTTTCAAGTTGTCTCCTTCCTGTTACTAAAGCTCAACTTCAGTGTCTAATGTCCATTTTGATACCACGGAGTCTATGCGACCTCCATGTCGAGAGGTTAACCATAATTGGATGTTATTGTTACGATATTTTAATTTAAATTAGTCGCTTCTGTTTGTAAAATAAACCTTTTAGTCATCCAGAAGCATCTTCTGATTTTATGGAGTCGGATCATATAGTTAGACCCACACTTCACATTCAAAATGAGACATAAGCCTTCTATTGCAATGGTGATGGTAAGAGGGTAAGAAAATTTGAAGGTTTTTTTTTGTGCTTAAGATGACTTAAAGGGAAGGATTGGTTTTTTTTGAGTAGATTGCGCTGTTGTATTACTTCTGAAAATTCCCACTTTGAAAAAATTATCCATTTATTCCTTTTTAATATTATCTTCACTAAAAAGAGTTTGTAGTGTTATCTGCATCGACTCTACCTCAACTTTGAATTGAAGCAACTTTTGTACAAACAAACGAAACATAACAAAGTTGTAGGTTAATTTAAACTCACCCTGTTCATTGATTTTATAACATATTTAATTTTATATCATATTTATAAAATTTTCCTTGAATGCTGTATTTTCAGCCGGAAACAAAAAAGATATTTAACCCTTTAAAAGGTCATTTTTCTAGTAATGGTGTAATGAAATAACTTTGGGATAGAGATAAGTTTAAGAAAAGAAATTCATTTAGTTTATTGGATGACATTAATTTTTTTGTTAATTAATTAATAATTAATTATCAAGTCAAGACTCTTCGCTATGGTTTGAGATAAGAAACTGGACCATCTAGACTTTTGCTTCATAGAAAATTTGGCAAGAATTTACGCCAACCTTAAAAATTTCATTTAAAAATTGATGAAATTCGTTGGACGCGCATATTTCCCACTGCCGTAGAAAGGGTTAAAGTGCATTTTTAAGGCATAGACCCCCTATTGAGAACCTTCATTCATTGTAATAGCGAAAGTACCTTCATAAATTAATAATTAAACATTACAATACCTCTTATTTTGTATTTGCGGAGAATGAAAATAATTTTTCTTCAAATATCGCCTGTAGCTTATAAATTATTATGTTTACTAAAATTTTAAAGTACACAGTTAGAGATTAAAAAAAATACCTGTAAAAATAATTTTATAATCATTAAAATCTAAAATACCCCAAGTTATAGTTGAACTGATAAAAGAAAAATAATTATTTAAAAATTACCAATTTTCGAGGCTTTATGTTTTGGCAAACAAATTTTTGCATTTTTTTTAACCCGTAGATCATTAGGAAGATTAGGAAAATTTTGCATTCTTAAGTCTTTCAGTGATGTTATAATCTATTTATAAATGTAAAGTGTTATTTCATGGATTGACATTTCGTTTAGTCGAAAGACGCCTATTGTATTGCAACGGATTAGGAAACACTCCGCGCTTTTGCGCTTGCACCGGATGGAGTTATTTTCATCAAAATAGAGGGAAAGTGAAGATTGGAAGGGTGATGTTTATATTTTATTGAGCGCCATCTAACAAAGAACTCCGGAAATGCTCTCATATGACTCATTGCCTGACACCCCTTTCCGGCGTAAAATCGTCCAAAAGTGCTAGTCTCGGAATCCGTTGCTGAACTACAGCTAAGTTTACCGAACTGAAAGAACTTCAAATAATTGTTCTTAAAAAGTAAGGGCTATTATCTCTTGAAACAACAGAAATAACTTATTGATCAATATTTTGATTTATAATAATTTAATATCCAAAAATCATTGAACAGTCAACCATCTTTAATCAATCTATTTAATTGTTTATCCATTGTCATGAGAAAATAGATAAAAGACGTAAGATTTGAAAGCACCAAACTTTAGTTACAAAAGATGAAAGAATGGATATAGAATTGACTATAAAATCATATACTGAATTTCACGAATGAATTTAAAAGTTAAAAATTACAATATTATATTTTCAGTTATATTTTATACTTAAAATTATAACTGGAATTACTTCTATTCCTGAGAAAATCTTTTGCTTTCAGTGATCATGAATTAAGAAACATAATACTTTTAATTCACAAACTTAAAAGTATAAAGATATCGAAATTGTTTCTACTCACCTTTTAAGCTTACCTGTTTGGAACATAAAATTTATTAGTCTATTTAATAATGGATGAGATTCAAATAAAAACAAAACTAAGTAAGAAATTCGAGCAAAATGGTAAAGTGACAATTTAGACACGTATCTTCACACAAGCAATTTTGAAGTTTTAACATTTCTAAAAGTTTCACAGATGCAAAATATTAATTCTCTGTATTTACTAAGAAATATGATTATCTTTCTAGTATAACATTTCTTTTATTATAACATAATGCTTCACGTTGTCAAACGTGTAAAATGATATCGTACTTCAAGACATAAAAATATTACTTAGAATCTTTATAAGATGATTCAGTAAATGAAATAATAAAATAAAAATATTTCGTGACACGCCAGTTATAAAAAATGCGTCAAATTACGACTCCATTTTGAAAGAATCATCTTCCTGTTCAACGCTAATTACTGTCATCTGATATCTTTTGCCACTTTTTTCTTCTTTGGCTGTCACCCATTTCATTTTATTTCTTTATTATTTTTCTGACGTAACGTTCTCATTCATTATAAGTAAAACATAATTTATGTTTATAATCTTCTGTAGAAGAAACTTACAAAAGCACAGTGGATTTCAACTAGTTCCTCAGAAGTTTTTAAACCTTATTTTTAAGATCTTAGGTTGGAAACACTGAAATCAATGAATTGTTCGTGAAGGAAACAGTTAATCGCCAATAAACAAATACGGTAAGTGCTGTTTCGCGATATCGACTTCGGTTTTTAAATTGATTCTATGCAACAGAAACTATTTCATAAAAGTGGTTTGGAATAATTTTATAAAAGCAGCTGAATGATTTAAAACAATTAAAAATGCACACAAGAAACTAATTGAAAATTTAAGTCATTTGAAATGCAACGATATATAAAAATATATTTTCTTATTGGTTTACTTGTTTTTTAAAAATAGATCTCTCTTCATTTTTAAAAAAATTTATGTACAGTAAAGCAGCGTTTATATATTTCTCATTTATAGGTCGTTTCATCACAATACCGATTCATTCGTGACCATTGTGATGATATATTAGTTCGCTTATTCGACGCAAAGCTCCGATTAGACGTCGTTTCCCCCTTTCTAAAATTCGAAAATTTTCTTTTTCCTAGAAAGCAAGGTTAACATCCTTTTCTTCCCTGCTATTTCCTAATATGTGTCTACCTGGATGCAAATAAATTGTATAAAACAAGAAGTGCATAATTAGTACTCAAGATATGCGATAAAGGTAGGATTTTTCTCACTTTTAATGATAAATGTTTAATTTTAAAATGTAATTATTGTTTTCCAATACCATGCAGTAATATACTAGTACTATCTTAAAAAAATTTAAAATTATCACTTTTATATGAATTTGCATTACTAGTGTTAAATTTGTAATAATGTAAGTTGTTTATTAAAATGTCGATTATACGTCTTTTAATTTATAAGTCATTTTAAGTCAGTCCTTGAAAAACGTGTGAACGTTGCTATACTGTGTATATTTATTGGTTTGATAACAACTGGGAAAGAATTTATATTTAAGTAAAATGTCGCTAGAGATATTCCTGAAAATGATTGCAAAATGCTGTGATTGGCAGTGGACGTGAATACATCAAAATTAGTTATTTCAAATACTTTTAAGCGCATTCTCAACGAAATTATTAATATTAAATCTGGAAGAAATTTTGATTATTTTTTTAGGAAATAAAATTCCTATCTTTGTAATTAATGCTTTAATTAATCAGTTAGGAAGTTTGGTTGAAGAATTAAAAGCGAGTAACAGTGTTTATTATTGCTGATGGCAAAGTTCTTGATGTCGTCATTTCTCATATTCATTTCTCAGCGGACCTGATTATGATGATGATCGCTAATAGAGTCACTTCTGTGACGTCACAAGTGTAATTGCGCATGCCTTTTAACATCTAATTGCAGGTTCCTTACGCTGTGCTGTGACGTCATAACCTTTTTCTTTCGGCATAGTGCCAGTGGCGTACCTGCTACTTTCGCCGCCCGGAGCTAACTTCCAATATGCCGCCCTTCCTGTACAAGTTACATAAACCTCAAAATAAAAAAAATAATAAATTCCAGGGGAAAAAGTTGATTTAATAACGCAATTCGTCGTTTGACGCCCTTGATCTCTGCAGATAGGTTGTGAAATCGTGCTTCCAACACCAGAATTTCTTTCACATACCGTCAATTTACCGAAAAAGGGAGAAAAATACGAATTAATTACAATAGATATTTTTTTATGTTCACAATGATTGAACTAGTTTCGCTGCTCTTCTAAGTTATAAAATTGTTTTTCTGCATGTCTGATTTTGCCGCCCCTTTCTAAGTGCGGCCCGCCCCCACGCCCCCCCCATATGTACGCCACTGCATAAAGCGCGATACATTCCCTAATTAAATTGGAGTGGTGCCTTTGAACATGCATCACTTGAGAAAGATTTGACTCTATAATTTTTAAAATGGAAATAAATTTAATAAAACAGTTTGTGAAAACATCCTTTTATAAGTGCTTTAAAAAGTATAATTTTTTAATTATCTTACGATTTTTAGTTTTAAATTAATAATTTATTGTTTTAAATTTTATGGAAGCTTAACAATTTTTTTCGAATTCACTACCATGTGGCGCCACAGTCATGGTATCAAAATTTGATTATATTAATCGATTGAGTGATAATTAAGTTTTGAAAATATGTAAATAGTATATTGTTAACGAGAATATACAAGAATAAAAATTTTTTAAACTCCAACACTTCAGGAAGTGAACGAATAATCAACTGAAAAATTCCATCTTTACAAATATGAAACAAATTAAAGTTAAAAATAAAAGCGTATGATAATACGGAATAGAATCAACTCCGTTTAACGTCAAGCATTTTTTTGAATTATGGATGCATTTATTGGAGAAAACAAATTTCTTAATGAGATTGTGATTTAGTTGCAGTTTCCTTACTAAAAGAAGGTACTCGGCATTTTTTCAATCAAGTGAAGTTCAAAGATATAATGTGATGGAGGTTTCGAAGTTGTTACATATTGGTTCAAGTACTGATACGTCAAGGAATAACTTAACCTGAAGTATTAAAAAAAATCTTTTTCAAAATAATCATTTCTCATTCATTGATTTCAGAATAATCATTTATTAAAAATCATTCCTCAATATCTTTATTACTGAAATAATATTTTAGGTGTATGTAATATAAATATTACATGCAAGTCAATAAAATGAAATGAAATTGACAAAGAGAAACATTACAGGAAATCACTATAAATATAAGTTAGTAATTGACAATTGCAGGGTTAATATAACGCATTTGAAATGAAATAGCTCAACTAAATATTGAAAAGGTATTTGCATTTAATAATACAAAACTTCACTTACACAGTCAGACACCTATTAATTCAATGCAAATATGTTAATAACAATTCATTCATTATAAAGTTACAATAATTATAAAGACTTTTAACGAATATATTTATTAATATTGAGATACACATATTAAAAAAAGGCGTGCTTTTTATAATTTTAGCACATGCATACAGAGAAATAGCAGAAATTTCATAGCGAAAATAATTGATCGAAGACTTTTGATTAATTCCTTTAATTGTGTAAACAGATAAAAATATTATAGAGTTGTACTTACCATATAAGCATTCTCTTCATCACAAAGGAAATCTTGAAAAACATACATGATTGTTAAAGTAATCAATTGTTCAGAGATAACTTTATTGCAGTAGGAATATTTTTGCAAAAATTAAAATTTTATCTAGTGTAAGATGTGATAGAGTCATTTCATGGGGAGTCACTGTCAGCTGATAACCGTAACTATCAACTCAAACTTTAAACGCACGTTGCACTGCATGATACTCTACACATGCGCCTGACATTTGATCATGTTTTAAATACAGAGAGATTCTAAAGTCACGAGACAAACTTTGATTGGCGGCGCAGCTAGCTAAAACAAACATTTTTTGTACTGGGATGAATGGGCAGAAGTGACGCGTTCAGGTACAAAAACAAGAAATAAATAGAAAATAATACCCAATTTGTTATCTTAGAGCAGAGATTCGCAACCTAATTTACGCGCACCCCTGGGAATACGGGGCTAACCAGTTAAGGGTACGCGAAGATAATGTTAGTGATGGCGGAAAACTCAAAGATAACAGTTAAAATGAAAAAAAAAAGTTATAAAAATTTGTTTTCCAAAGTTATGCGCGAACTCTATGTTAAAGCAATAAGATGTTTTATACATTCCACGATTACATACATAAGTTGTGGAAAGAACATACGGCTTATATTAAGAACAAATAACGTATTAAGTACGACGACGCTCCAGACATGGGACTGTCTCCATTTGAACCTAATTTAATAAAACTCAGCTCCGTGAAACAAGAACTTCACAATTTGTTAGCTCTTATCACATGTTAACACGAAATTATATCATTGCTGTTTTCATTCGTTAGGTCAATACTGTTAAAAAATGAAATAAAATATTAACTCAAAAATAGCTCTTACGAACATTATTAAGTTAATTTGAGTTGTTTGAGGTTTAAGATAACCTAAGCGTTTAAAATTAAAAATTTCTTTGCGCTAAGGGATGATCAAAGGTGTTGGGGTGGTCAAAAATAAAGAGGCTAATCAGGGGTTACGGAATGAAATAAAGGTGTGGTTTGGACGAATTCCGTGGAAGGACCGTGTTACTCGAATATCTATCTATTCAGGCTGCATTTTTGTGAGAAGTATCTGGCATCTTTGAAATTGTACACGCATTGATTGTTTCATGGATTAAATTAATATATATATGTTACAGTTAATGTGGATAATAGGTAATTATGCATAATTACCAATGAAGTTCGGTCAATGTGATTATTTTCAACGTAGAGCTTTCGACTCCTCTAATATCCTCTAAAGTTCGTCTTAAAATTTAAAAATTTTATTTTAATTAAATGTTTTTAAATAGAATTTTTATTTATTTAGTGATTTTATATTTCCTTTATTACGTAATTGAACGATTTTTATTGATTTATGAATTTAATGAAAATCGTTTGCGTGAAATTTTATGAAGTCGCTTGTTTATATTTTGGAATTCATCATTTAGAAATCTGTCTTCACTTTGCGTGGTGGTTTCTTTGATTCTTCGCATTATTATTGTTTTTTGTTAAATCTAGAGTGTTTCTTCCCAATTTCAAATTTTAGAACTAAGTAAATCTATTAATTCTTTACCATTCCTTGTTCTGAGAAACATTTGTTACTAGTAGCGAAGCTACTAAGGGCAAATGCTTTGTAAATTTTTTTTTACATTCTGTGATATACTAGTGTTCTCCTCTAATTTTTTCAATTTTCTAACATTCAATGAGCTAGCGAAACTACTATGTTCCAGTTTCCCTTGCTAGCGAAACTATAGTATGCTTTTTTTAAGTTAACAAAATTTGCCCGGTGCCCATTTCTGATGCATCATACAACGCGAGGGCAGTTGAAAAACTACATTTGAAACAGGACATATTACAAAGACAAACCTTAACTGCCGTATGTTTAATAGTTTTTAAAAACGTGTCATTAAATATTAATGGAATCAAAATATAAAATAACCAAAGACATTCTTTCGATCCAAAATGTTTATTACTAGAGTAAGAAGACCCCCCCCAAAAAAAAACAAATCTCTATCAATTAACATTTAAAATTTGCTTACAAATAAATGTGCACGCACAAGTACTGGAGACCTGAAACATTTTTGCATGACATAAAAATTACGTTAGAGTTCATTATTCAGTAAATTTTGCTTAACTAATCACATTTACAAATGAAGTTTGGCCAATGATATCACATGTCAATGTAATTAATCACATTGACCGAAATTCATTGGTAATTATGCATAATAACCAGTTAATGTGGTAAATTCTCATAAATTATCCACTTTAACCGGCTTAACTTGGTTATTATGCATAATTACCGCGTTTATTATGCAGATAACCAATTATCGACATTAACCGTAACATATATATAATATTCATAAATTAATTCTTAACTTATACTAATAATTGCTTTCTTTGTATGGGACAGGGGACATTCTTCGTAAAAAAATAGGGCCCTGGACATTTTTCAAACCGAAAATGCTCGAAAAAATTTTAAGAGAATTTGAGTTCTATTCAATGTTTGAAGTTTTTCCAATAAATGTTTTTACCCCGGATGAAGAAGTAACCCAATCTACAATGATGAATATGTTATTTGCACTGAAGTTTAAGAATAATACGAATCAGAGGTGGCCTGAGGCCCTCAATCCAAGCAGGCAAACCAAGCAACTGCCCGTTGCACCGAAGTCTGGGGTGGCGCCAAAGCAGGAGCGTGAAGAAAAAAATGTTTTAATGGACTTGAGAAATCAAGTCATATACTTTTAAAATTTGTTGAATACATTATTTTAGTTAGTAGTACCTTATCTAATCTTAAAAAGTAGTAAGACCTTATCTAATCTTAAAAAGTAGTAAGACCTTATCTAATCTTAAATACAGCTGAAGTTTAAAAATCCTCACCAGGATATTATTTACTCATATTTGCTGATAAAACTTGCATACTTTCTAAGTGGTTTGTTTGACATTTAGAGTACAGGTATTATAGAATTTGAAAAACTACGTTGCTTGGGATGGGGAGGCGCCATATTGTTGGCAAATTTATTTAATGCCGCTTCTGGCGCGAATGAATACTCTAGCGTTGGTTTCACAAGATTTAAGTATAGAGCTTGATTTGTGAAATGTAATTAGTGTAAATCAACAAGAACCACAGAGATAAATTTACTGCTGACTTTTCATTTTCTTATCAGACTTCTAACTTAGAAGACACAATGCGGTGTAACGGTTTTTATTTTTCGAAGGACGCATTTTACGTCCTGATGTTATATGATTAGGAGATATGTCTTTGACAAAGTGAAACAATACAAGAGTTTCTTGTCAGCCATGCCGTTCATGGGTTGTTGCCCGTAAAAGTGTAGAAGGATGTAGTGGCCAGACGTCACTGACATCTATTCTTCGTAAAGGTTTTGAAAAAATATCCCAGATTTGTCCCGATTTAAATAAAATTTTTAGTATTTTTTAGTTATATTAACGTTCTGTCTTAAAGCAACACGAGGGCTATATTGGGACAGACCTCGTAATTTTGAGCCGCGGTCAGATGACGAAGACGACACATAAGCTGGTACCCCTTCTCCAAACTTCCGCATCACACCAACACCCCTCCGGCTCTTTAATGTCTTAAAGCCAGTAGGGTAGGCTGGGTCGGGGTGGGTTGTGTAGCACCACACCAACGGAAGGACGTGTTCCACTACTTATGACTTAGCGTCAAGCAGGCCCCATACACACGTATCTTCAGTGTAATCGGGTTTTGAGCCTGGAACTCTCGGGCCCCGAGACCTCACCTCTAGGCCACCGCGGCCCTTTAATAAAATTTTAGGGATTATCCCGTATTTTACTTATACGTAAATAGTTCGTACTAAAATATATAAGTGGTTTACTAGATTTAATTAAAAAATAACTTCAGGAGAGTTCTCTCTGCCAACTCTTACTAACACAGAATAAGACCATCCTATTTTCGTAAATAATAATATTTGAGTAAGTTATTTCATTAAATATTGCTCATTTCTGGTATGTACAGGTTTATACTACCAGTAGCATCAATGGCTAAATGACCAGATATCCAGGATTAGCTTGGACAGTCACAGTTTTCGACTCTTTGCCCTGGTTTAGCTACTTTTTCCTTCTACTCGGAGTCCAGTCAAGGAATTGTAAATTAAAAAAAAGTTGTAGTTTTAAAACTTGGCGCAGTTGTTGGAGAGATTGCTTTAAACGACATACTAAAAGTTTCCGCATGAGGGGGTGCGCGGGGGTACAAGAGGGTCAAAGGGAGATTTCTCAGTTTTTCTTAAATATTTCGAAAACTATGCGTTTTAGCGAAAAATTCTTAGCTACAAAATTAAACTGCATTAAATTTTCTACAAAAATAATCCTAAATTTTTGATAGCACTAATAGTTTAGAAGATGCAGGGGGATTTAAAAGGAACATTTCTAAAATTCCTTTTGAAAGGGTAAAATCAATTAAAAGTTCTGAAGAAGCAACCCTCAGAAAAACCTCATGGCTATATAATAATTATAAAAGGGTAGTATTGTATGTGTCGAGAGTAGTGGTAGTGTTAGGGCGTGGGGGGGGGCGACAAACCATTTAATGATGAGTTGTACTCTATGCCTCCCCTCACTCCCGGTCTCCTCCAAATGATCCCTTTTACTCAGTCTTTGGTTTTGTTAACGCTCCAAATAAGTGTATTTTGATAGTAAAATGTAAATCTACATATCTGTACTGAGTTTAACTTAGAAGCTTACAACCAGTAAATCTACATATCTGTACTGAGTTTAACTTAGAAGCTTACAACCAGTTTGTCACAGCTCAACAGGAACATTTTCTTGCCAATGGAAGGAATAAGACCAGGTTTATTCAATTACTAACACAGAAAATGGCTTCTAAAGGAATTGAAACGAAAGTCGCTATAGGAGATGCTGAAACTTATATTGTGAAATGTGGGTTAGAGAAATCAAATTCTCATCTCATTGTTTCTATAAGATTGCAAGACGTATACCTAGTCGTGTTACTGATTACTTTGGTACCAATAGAAAATGACATTTATTTTATGAAGCCTGGCAAGTTAAAAGTCGAAGGTAAACTATCTTCTATAAGAAAGCTGAAAAAAGAACTTTCTTTTCCCTAAACCATCCTCCTTCTCCATGTATTCGGTGGCTGCGACATAACATCAGCTATTTATAGAAAAAGCAAAGCACTATAGTTACATAGTTCAAAAATCCATTGAGCCAGATGAAAAACATTGCTGACATCTTTTGTAACCTCTTATGAACACTAGATGTTATCTCACAAGCCGGTGAGTAGATGTTCCTAGCCATATACAAATTCACTGCTATTGGACATAATTTGAATAACCATAGATATGCAGCATTTCTCAAATCATAAACCAATATCAAAGCTAATATCTCCTCAATTTCTCCAACCAAAGGACGGCGGAGCAACACCCGTTTAAGAATGTGTTTCTGTTTGTAGCACCTACCATGGTACCTATACTAATGATGCCAATCTAGAAGAAGAGTTCGAACTTGATAAAAAAAAGTAGAAAAATATGACGAAATTTGATTACGAACAAGTGTAAAAATGGGTTATGCATATTTTTATGTAGGTGTATATATACATAATATTATGTTATAGATATATTGTAATAGATAACCGCCATTTTGAAATAAAAACTTTATTTCTTAAAAATAGAACTAACATTTTCAATTACTTATTAAAATTAAGCACTTTTCATACCGCTATATATTCTAAACCAGCGGTTCCCAACCTATAGGCCGCGGCCCACTTGTGAGCCTCTGAACTCTAGTTAAGAGTCGGAAATAGGGAAGTTATAAGAGTCGACACTTTTTTTTGCTTTATAAACAATATATTTTGAATCCTTTTACAGTAAGCTATACTAATTGCTGACATATACGTACATATAATATATAAATGTATTATATGTGTTCGTGTTTTTTTACTTGTATATTTAGTTAATGGGCCTCAAAATATTTTTTACATAACAGGTGGTCCGCACAACCAAAAAGGTTGGGAATCACTGTTTTAAACTATTCAACTAACGAAAAATATGTAGGGAAATTTTTGTAGGAAATTTAATGTAGTTTAATTTTGTAACTAAGAGTTTTTTACTAAAATCTGTAGTTTTCGATATATTTAGGAAAAACTAAGAAATTCCCCTTTAAACCCCCACGCACCCGCCGGCGGGGACTTTTAGTATGTCGCTTAGCGCAATCTCTCCAACAAGTGCGCCAAATTTAAAAACTACACCTTTTTGAAAGATTTATAATTCGTTGACTGGACTCCGAGTAGAAGAAAACTTGTGAAGAGAAACGGATATGAGGGAAGGAAGGGAACACGACTATTCATCAAATAGGTAGTATCAGCCCTCCCCTCTCAGACACATACAAGAATACCCTTGTTGATGAGCCTTGGTAATGACCTTTGTTAATGACCCTTGTTGGCATGAGGTTTTCCTGAGGGTTGTTGCTTTAGCACTTTTAATTGATTTTACCATTATAATAAGGCATTTTAGAAATATGCACTTTTAAATCTCCCTGTATCGTCTAAACTATTGATGCTACAAATGTAATGTATTACTTTTTTGTAGGAAATTTCATGTAGTTTAATTTTGGCATTAAGTGTTTTCCGCTAGAATCCATAGTTTACGAGATATTTAAGAAAAACTGAAAACGTCCCCTTTAAACCCTGTCTACCCTCCGCGCATTCCCACCGGTATAAAAGTATTAGTATGTCGTTTATGGCCCTACTCCCAACAAGTGTGCCAAATTTCAGAACTACACCGTTTTTTTTTAATAAGCGATTTTTGACCTTCGTTGACTGGACTAAAAATTCATAGCGAATTCTTCTACGTAATATCGGCTAGTCAACTCAGAAACAAACAATAATGGAAAAGTCTTAAGATAAAATATTTAAAATAGAATTTTTAAAAAACGGTTTTATTTCTAAATAATTTTTAATTGTAATTATCTGAATTGTATTTTAGAAAGTAATCGACGCATATTTTTTCGATGAGTGATTTCTAATAAAAGAAAATGAATCTTTATTAAAGTAGATGAGTTTCCGGCGTAAAACTTGAAAGCCATAACCAAATAATAGCGAGCGAGAATAAGTGAAGAAAAACAAATCAAGAAAGCGAAGGTCACCCTCGGGGGTGAGGGGGAAAAAGAAAAACGCTAAAGAACTGCAGCGATTGCGGTCGAGCCGCCGCCAAACTCACCGGGATAAAACTTTGGTTTCCTCTTACGAAGCGTCGCTTAGCTGTTGCGCAGCGAGCGAATTTTGATGCTAAGGAGGGCTGTTTCTGAGCAGCGCCTATTTGTGTATCCCTTCCTTATTGATGTATTTTCTGTCTTCTTCCTTCGTTTTCGTTATTATTATCATTTTTTTTCCTTTTCATTTTCGTTCCTGTCTAACTTCTCATGAGGAAAAATAACCAAACATAAAAGAAAAAAGAAAAAAGAAAAAAAAAAATGTTTTAAAATAATTTTAGGAGGTGCCCCAAATGGACAAGCCACGACTGCTTCTGCCTAGAACAAAACAATAATAGCTCCAAATTCGTATTATAAAATTTACGAGTTTCTAACTGTAGCGATTTAAACTGAATTTTTAAACGGAAATATCTCAAAACTTAGACTTTCTAGTTGTTGCTATTTTGGAACGTCTCACCGACATATCCAAAGAATTAGTCACTTTAAATCGTCATAACATGCAGCGTTATTGCAGATATAAAAAACAACTCTACATTAATTTCATACATAATTTGGCATTTATTATAAGTCGTGTTAATTAATATTACAGTTTATAACAAATTATTTTTACTTACTATAAATTTCCTGTGCAGCTTCACTAACAGTACCTAAAGAAATTCAAAATTCAAATTGCACTTGACGAGTTAACATAAGAACAAAGAAGAAATTTCGTTAGAGTCAATCACTACTAATAATAAAGGAGAATATGTGTGTATCGCTGTGTGTATGTCTGTATGCTGGCGCTCTACAGGGTAGACCGCGAGACGTAGAGCTACGAAATTTGGCAGGAATACTCTTTGGAGGGTGGGAATGTGCAACTCGGAGCCGTTTTTTTTGAAATTTTAATTAGAATTTTAAAAATTATCTTTTCAATGATATCAATTAAGTAACCGTGAAAATTTTTAAATATTTAAATAACATTAAAAAATTTTTTTGGCATAATTTGGCAACAATACTTTTCATTGTTGCAACGCAATTCAAACCATTTTCATTGTTTGAATAAATATTTATTTGCATGTTTCTCTTTCATTGTTGAAAACCAAGTTAATATCTTAATGCTTAATGTTATGTTTTAATCAGCATAATTTCATACAGCTAATATGGTGCTGAACGTAAAATGGGCGGCGACATTTTAAAGTTAAAATCAAATGCATATTTTGCAAGAGGAATAAGAGAGTGAAGTTAATATCGTCAACGGGCAATTGTATGCTACAGACAGTTACTCGACTCCATTAGGGACGTTCACGAAGACAACGAACAGAATAGGTGCAAGGCTATTGAAAGAACATGGGTTAAATATCTATCAAAATTTGAAATTTAAAATTATTCTGTTAAGGGAACCATGAATATCAATTTATACATAAGAGATTCAGTTGAAATTATATTCCCGAGGAACAAGCTGGTCGCCGAAGGCAGCTAGTTTTAAATAAATGTTATAACAATTCAATAATAATAATAATAATAATAAATTGGTTTGATTGACCTAGCTAAGCGAGGTCCTGTTTCAACTCGACCATTCAGCATCTCTACTGTTTTTAAATTTGTTTGTTAAGCAGTCGCGACCAAACATTTTGTTCGATTTTGGCATAAAGGTTCCTTCATGTTATTGAAAACGTCGTATATACAAGGATTTTTCTTTTTTTTAAAGATGGTGGCCGTTTTAATAGTTTCAGAGTTTGGCGAGCCAATGGCGAGTTTAGCATTATTAATAGAGTAATTTTCATAATGGTCATATATTTAATTGTAATTTTTTGACATTTGACAAATATAATTTTATGAACATTGATAAAAGCTGAGAATTGTGTAAATAATTCGCATTCGGGGGAAAAAAATGACTAAAACCTTAAAGACAGCGAGGAAGTGCAGATCTTGGATTTTTTTGATAAAAGTAATCTTCATCAAAAGCTACTTAATTGAAGTAATAATACAATAAAAGTAAAGCTTAAAACAGTCATTGATAATTACTATCGTATCATTTTGGCCGGAATTATTGATAGGAATCTGCACAATGTAATCAGTTATATGATGAGACTGCACTTTTTCAAAGCACGGGCAGCGTTTTTTCCTTGACTTTCTCGTAAGAACATACGGCGTGTTTTGTGTTCATAGTTAAGTGAAGAAAATCGAGTATGGATTTTAGGCGCCTTCCTTGCCATTGATTGGATTCAAAATTTGGTATAGATCTACGATTTTGGTGACAAGAAACATACTAAATTTCATTTGAGAATTTTTATGAGTTGGCTTGTAAAGTATTTTATTCTTCTATTCGAAAAAGTATTTTTCCTTCTATCTTTATTTTTTATTCAAAATTCGTATAAACTACATTATGTCTGTATTTTAATGATTCATGTTATGGTGAAAGATCAATTATATAAGTTCAGTGGCAGCTTGTGCTAAATCACCGTGCGACTTCTGTAATTTAAAGTTTTACATTGTGTAGTGATGATTTCTGCATAATTTAAATAAGGCATTTTTTAAAATTAATTTTAAGTTGTATAATAATTAGTTAATAAACAGTTATTAGATTTTAACTTGATGAATGTTATTTTTGACAGATAAATTTTAATTCAGTAATTACTAATTTTTCATTAATAATAATTAAATTTAAAATAGATCTTCTCCATTATTTTTACAATAAACCAAACAATGTTTTGTTCTTCTTTACCGGGTTGCATATCGCGGGCGATGCTGCGGCGGGAATGCTAGTTATATATAATCACCGTGGTAATTATACATAATAACCGTGGTAATTATACATAATAACCGCGGTAATTTTGTATTATAACCGATTATCCACATTGACTGTAACATATAAATTTCTTGAAGAATCGAAGATATTAGTAACGTTATTAGGTTACTAGCAGAGTCTGGTGCTGCCTGGTATTTTTCAGGTCAAAATCTTTTGGAAAATAGGAAACTGAACAATATTTTATAAATAACATTATATTTATTAATATTACTTTATTCTGGGGATATTGTTCAATATTTTTATGAAATGCCGTAAACCGGGACAACTTTGCCAGTTTTTGAAAACAAAAAATGATGTTTGTCGTCTTACCAAGTTCCTGAACCAAGCAATAAAGGCTACTATAATTTCATTACACAGAGAAGACATTTAACGATACGCGTTTCACACATTTTAATCCTTATGGGTTGTTTACATGTTCTAATCAGCATTTTTGTTTTCCATTTCTAGTACAGGTGTTTTTTGGTAGTCAATTTAAGTGATTCGAATAACCCATTTATTCAAATGTAAGTAAAAACTTCTTGCTAAGCTTAATACAGTATATAATTCCATTTCAGAAATTAAAACTTCAACAATTAAAGTGTCTAAATAAATTAATGTAATATGTTTCGCCAAAATTACTTCAGCCGTTCTAAATAAACATTTCTACATGTCTTATCATTAGTTATCATCTTAAAGGTTTGACTAAAAAAGATTTAGCCTCTCCATATTTTTAGTTCAACATGTTGAAACCTGCGATTCAAGTTTCCGATTCGTCCATTTTTTACGTGTATTTCGTAGACATTGCTCCAACCTATTCTGAAGGATTGGATTAGGGCTTACTTACCATAACAATACTTCAAGTCGGTTGAATAGGAAAATACCTGCTAAGTTTCATCAAAATCCCCCCAGTAGTATCTAATTTCATGTCAATCGCCTGTCTTTGCTCCACCCTTCCCGAGGTTTTGGGTTAGTGTTTATTTATCCCTTAAGTGCTTTTAGTTAGCTTATGAGAAACATTTGTATCCAGTTTCATTAAATTGCACCAGCCGTATCAAATTTCATGTCAATGGTCCATTTGTCACATGTATTTAAACGACTTTGTCCCACCCTAACATCAGAGATTGGGTTGTCGTTTATCAACCCCTACTGTATGCTTAGTTGGATTATGTCAATCAGCCAAAGAGTTTGCATGTATTTTGATGATTTTGTCACCCCAACTCAAAAGCACTGTATTAACGTTTATTTACCCCCTACAGTAATTTTACTCAGCCTATAAGAGAATATGGACCCCGTGACATCAAAAATACCCCAGTGGTATAAAATTTCATGTCAATCGGCCTATTTGTTGGATGCATTTAAACGACTCTACCTCACCCTACCTTCAGGGATTGGGTTAGCGTTTATTTACCGATACAGAATTTTTAGTCAGCTAATGAGAAACATATGTATCGAATTTAAAAATCATCTAGCCATATACAACAAAATTTCAATAGGCCCAAAAGTTTACATGTGTTTTGATGATTTTGCCCCACCCTACTCTGAGGAATTGGATTAGCGTTTATTTACCCATGCAATACTTTTAGTTAACCGATGAGGAATGCATGAACTCAGTGTCATCAAAATTGCCTTAGCTATATCAAATTTCATGCCAATCGACCAATTTCTTAAATGGATTTAAAAGACTTTTCCTACACTGTCCTGAAGGATTGGGTTAGCGTTTATTTACCCAATAATAATTTTAGCTTGCTGCTGATTATAAGTATGTGTTCCAAATATCATAAAAATTGCTGAAGCCGTCAAAATCGTCAAGTATGTAAATCGGCCTATTTGTTACATGCATTTTGGAGACTTTTCCCCGCCCTACCCCGAGGGACTAGATTGGGGCTTATTTACCCCTGCAGTACTTCAAGCTTTCTAACGAGGCACTTGTGTACCAAGTTTCATCACAACTGATCCAGCTGTTGGTAAGTGATGCTGCAACAACGTATACAGGGCGCCGCAAAAAAGGGGAACAAGCATTTAGTTCCTTGAATACTGCACCTAGACATATACTTCCAATTACTAGGTTTGTGCCAATGATAAAATGTTCCTCTTACATTCATCTATGCATAAACTAAGTTTTACGTTTCTATCCGCAAAACTAATAGAAACATATTAATTTTTAAATTAAAAGGGGCTGCTCACAAATTTATATCGATACGTTTCTTGCAGAAATGCGAATTTATTCAACATAGAAAAACTGCGAAATGCAAATATTTGTCTAGTAGTACATCATCCAATCATCATGTATTGAAAAGATTTGCCTATGTCTCATACTGTTACTCAGTTTCTTTGGCAGATAGTTGCAACTATCGACTTGATAAAGAATGGAAGGACAACTTGAGAAAACAAAATTTGACATAAAACAGGAAAATAACTTAATATCGGACAAAAGTTTTAAATTATTTGCTGCCAGCGTTGGTTTACCTAAAGTCAGTGGTGACTTGTGCTTAAGGGTTTCAGAGATCACTAAAATTATTTTAAAAATTCTTATTTTCGTTTTTATTCTTATTTGCTTAATTCTCCATTCCGAGAGTTCGATTAACTACGAAAAAGGTAAAAGTGAGAAAATAACACTGAAAATGAATGAAAAAGTAATACAGACATAGTACGGAGATCCTCACCAAATAGTTTTGGGAAGAACCAAAATTCGCTCGTTGCGTACATATAAGTGACTATTTTTTAGTTTTAACAAGAGTTAAAAAATTTTTTCTTGATTCTGCCCTTTAAAAGATTGGATTAAACAGCAGTGAGAGGTATGGAAAAGTGGTCTAAGTCAATAAATTTGTTTTCTTATATCTCTGTAAGTCTTGTAGGTACAAGCGTGAAACTTTGCATGTGAATAAATGAATGAAAGAAGAACATTTTCCTAATTGGTATTTTTGCACTACAGGGGCCGCTTAAAAATTTAATTCTTGTAACTTTTTATTCTCAGTCGCCTTAGAAGTCAAAATATTTTCATACAAATTCTTACCCTATTTGATGAAACTTTGTAATTAGAAGTATATGTC
Organism: Araneus ventricosus; assembly: GCA_013235015.1. NCBI lineage: Eukaryota > Metazoa > Arthropoda > Arachnida > Araneae > Araneidae > Araneus > Araneus ventricosus. The sequence goes on along the minus strand of BGPR01004509.1, from coordinate 35,524 downwards.
TAGGATCAATGTTTAAGGAAATACACGCTTGTTCCACTTTATTGGGGCATCCTGTGTACATATATACCTGCTTTAAGTTTTATATACATATAGATTATATTTTATAGTAAATTTTATGAAGGAATAATATGCATATCGTAACATACATATTATATTAACAATATAAATATTCAAAAAATACAGGTTTGTTTTGAAATAAGGCTGAATCGAATGTAATAAAACTGAAAATATTTTAGATTCAGATTGAGTCAATACATATATATGATGAGTATCCGAGCGTAGGTGGTTTGCAGAAGTGGAAATTCATGTCACGTCATAGTCACATAAAAAAGGCAGAGCACATATTATCTAAACTTGTAACTAAATGTTGCACTTTATGACAAAGTGCACATGAGCCTGTTATCAACATCAATTTGCTTAAAAATCTGACATTTTGTGCAAACTTTTTGAGTGAAAAAATATGTAGGATGTGGATTTGGCTGTTATAATAATAAAAAAAATTGATGGGAGGCTGTCTCTGCGAAACGGCCGCTGGGATTGAGGGGCGTAAACTTACTTACTTAACTCAACTGTGACTTTCTGTTACTAAAGTAGCTCTATGTGACTAAAGTAGCTCTATGTAACTAAAGTAGCTCTATGTGACTGAAGTACCTCTTTGTAACTCTCAATTTATGTGACTGATTCGTGATTTTTGTTGGGTTTTTATTCGCGAAAAAAATTCTTGTTTTCAAATGTAATATATTTATTCATGGTATTAATATTGGATCTTATTTTGACAGTTTCTAGAAATTTCTACGAAACAAAATTTGGAAAATACAGTTAATATACCGCTCACAACCGAATGTAGCAAGTGACTGAGGCCGCCAGACTGGTATGAGAAAGCGCGGGAAGCTCGATCGCTGTGACATCATCAAAATTCTTCGTGATTTTCATCAACTTTGCAACTCGACTGTCACTAAACCGTAATTCCGAATTCTAAAATTCTTTTTGCGATCTTCAACGTCCATCTTTCTCTGTTAAATGAAACTAAAACCAACTCTCGATGTTATTTCGTTGCGGAGCTATAAGCGTTTAACTTTACCACGAAAAGCGCCATAATTTTTTCCTTTCCCGACACCCCATGAGACCACTATGGAGGGACGTAAGTTTACGTCACAACTGTTTGCCGTACAGAAACGTTATTCAAGTTTTCCCGGAACAATCCTGAATTACTAAAAACATGAACTTAGAAAATCCGGAAGGGAATGCTTAAGCCAACATTCTGTGTTTTAACAGCACACTTATATACAATAAAGCGCCGTTTATACCTTTCTCATTTATACGTCGTTTACATTTATCCGTCATTTCATCACAGTCCCGATTCATTCGTATTCATTGTAATGATAAAGTACCTCGTTTATACGACGCAAAGCTTCGGCTATACTTCGTTACCCCTTCCTAAATTGTGCAAATTTCCTCCTTTTTAATCTATGAACTGTGATAAAGATATCACGACTCATAATTCATAATTGACGATTTAATAGAAGACAAATTGTCGGTTGTTGATTTAAGCGATGATGAAGAAGTAATTCCACCCTTTTTTTAAAGACGCAATGGAGTCCATGGAAAAAATTCGAACTTATTTCTTTTATCAAAAGAACAGTGAAAAAACATTCAATTAATTTTCATAACGATTCAGAATGATGTACTTAATACTCACAGACAATCAGCACGTCAGACGACAGCTAAAGATTTTTTAAAACAAACGCCTACCTGAATGCTCATAAATCGTATAAGACATGTATAATTAATACTCAAGAAATGCAATAAATGTATGACTTTTCACACTTTTATGATAAATGTTTATTTTGAAAATTTAATTATTGATTTACATACCATGTACTAATATACAAGTACTGTCCTGAAAAAACTTTAAAATTAATGCTTTAAAATGAATTTGCATTAGATTTATACTAATCAAAGTTGTTTATTACAATTTCGATTATACGTCCTTTCATTTATACGTTGTTTTACGTCAGTCCCTTGAAAGACGCATAAACGACGCTTTGCTGTATATATTTATTAAATAACTTTATAAAATATACAAGTAATCTAAAAAATAATTTTTGTAAAATTGAATAAATCTACGTATATAAAAAAGCAATTTTTTTAGTATGCATGTCCGTTTTTTTCCTACTGTATGTTCGCCCAGACCGTTTGACTTACCGAGACCAAATTTGGCACAATGATGAATTGGCACAAGAGGGAGCCAATGCCGTAAAAATTATTTTGAAAAGTTAATTATTGATTTCCATTCCATGTACTAATATACTAGTTCTGTCCTAAAAAAACTTAAAAATTTATATATTTTTAAATTCGAATTAGATTTTTATTTATTTAATTTTAGGTAGTAAATTCGGACGTTCTTTGTCTATTTTTGCCAATTTTCTGCATATATTCTCATCGGTGAACCATAATTTCTATATCGTTGTTAAGAATATCTCCGTTCGACTAAGAGTAATTTGAAGATGCTGCATAACTTTCTTGATTCTTAACGATTTTTTAAAATTTTCGGAAACTCCTTATTTCTACAAACATCATTCTATTCCCCCCATTATTATTCACATACGTGCAAGAAGAAAAGTTTTACTTCCGGTGTTTTAATTTATTAGTTCTTGCATTTGTTTCTCTCTTTTTTGTCTTTTGATGTTTTATTTTGAAACACATAGTTATTGTACAGCATATTGTTTAAAAGAAATGTTCTAGTTACAAACTTTTCGCCTTTTTATTCAAACTGTACTGTAAGAAGGTAATTAAAAGGCTAAATATGAAAGTTTTAATTCAGAAAAAGGGCAACTTTACCATGTCAGCATGAATTGAATCCATTGGCTAAATATTTTAAAGTTAAGTGCTGACTATTTTAATTCGTTGAGAAAAATTTGGTCCAAACCTTAGGGAATGGTAGAACACACCGATTATAGAAATATTCTGTATAGAACATGCTGTCACAAATGCAGCAAAGAGTAGGAAATCAGACAAAAATCTTGTTATGAGATGAAATTACAGAGAGACACGTAGTCCAGGAATCCTAGTGATACTAATTTACTCTGTGGTTGGTTGTTTAGTTGGATGTTGTGTTGGCTTTTTTGGCGCAGGAGCCATGAAGTTGACCATACTACGCCAGAAAAAAATGTAAAATCAAGTTAAGATAAAAGTATAATATTGCATACGTATAAAAACCAATGTAAATAATTTTCAGTTAAAACTGAACTATGTTTAAATAAGAGAATAAAAACTGATTGCTTTCAAAAATGCAAAAAATGGACATGTAGAGTTTCTCCAAGTAATGTAGATACTGAAATTATAATAGTATTGAAAAAAACGTAAACGTTTCTCTAACTATGTGATTGCACCTGGTAGCAAAGTTGAGTCTGATTTCTGCTGCTTGGCTGCATTTGCTAGATTTGATGAGTTTTACCAGTCTCTAAAGTTTGGGTCATGAATTCTGGGACATTTTTTATCTCTGCAGTTGTACCCAATAAAAATTGGTGTTTGATTTCTGATGCGACCGCATGTTCTATGCGGAGTACTGTTAGATTCACTGTTTTCTATCACCGCCTAACGTTTGGGGCATGAATTCTGGGACTCTCTGTATTTGACACACACAGCTTTTTTTCCTTTGTCATTTGAAAAGAAAGACAAAGACGAGTCTTGAATCGATTGTGTCAATCAGAATAAATTGGACTATTAAGCCTCACATTTTCTAAGCAGGAAATTAAAATTGTAGTGTTGCCATAATACAACAGTTGTTAAGACTATTAATTTGAAGGTTCAGAGTTAAAGAGGACCAAGACCATCCGTTTTTGCACCAACAGTAGTGTAGAAATGTTATATTTTCTGCGCAATAATGATTCAAGTCCATAGTTCTATATGTATCCACCAAGGAGTAAGAACATTTAGATGTTCACTGTTATTTCAAATGCAGCTAATAAACTATGGGGTCTGCTTTCTCGGAAATGAATCTCATGGACTTGATCGAGTTTAACTCTGGACCCTCCAATTACTACGGTAAAAGGACCAATTACTAAAGATTTTAAACTGCAAATTATTAAAACTTTTCTTGTTGATGTTGTCGTTTCTAAAATAATCCCCACGGTTAGGATTTTAGGTTCTATATCCGAGTTGGAGATCCGACATTTATGTGGGGCTGGTCGAGGTCCATTCTGTGAGCCTGGAACAGCCGAAGAGGGAGAATGATTAAGTTATGGGAGCTGTACGCTTAATACGCTGTTTACGTTCTTTCTTTTGTCCTTTTTCTCTTACGTTTTGTAATATAATTCTCAATTTGCGACTAACTAATGATGCTGGTATCTGTATGTATTGATGATATTAGTTTAATCTTTTTAAATAGACTTCAAAGTAATAAAAACATAAAATGTTTAAGAAATACATGTTTTCAGAACTCAATGTGAAATGTTTACATTTAACATGAAAAATTCATTATAGAGAATAATTTTAAAACCATTTAAGTAATAATAATTTTTTTGACAAAAATATTTTTTAAACCGTTTTTTAAGCAATCGCATAATAGCCACTACAATAGAATCTCCCTACAACGAAGTCTCCCTACAGCGAATTTCTCCTTATAACGAAATTTTTAATAGGAATGTTAAAAAACATTCAAAATATTCTCCATGTAACGAAGTGGTTGTCTCCCTATAACGAATTTTTTCAGGCGTTTATGTTTTCGATTTTTGCAAACAAATCGCTCACACGTTCAACCACTCGCATTGTTCATTCCAGCGATAACGTTTCCCTACAAAAACGCTAGCTTTTAAAGGAGACAAATGTTTCGGAGGAAAGAAAAGCAAATAAAGATTCCCAATTTCGTTATGTGCTAACATGACTGGCGAGGAAAAGTTAAAGATTCTTGTTTTGGGGAAAAGTAAATCTCCAAGGTGCTTCAAAGGAATACAATCTTTAGAAGTTAAATACGAATTCAACAAAAAATCGTGGATGACGTCTGAAATTTTTGACAGATGGTTGAAAGCATTGGACAAGTAAATGGGACAACAACACCGTAAAATTGCTTAATTAATCAACAATTATCCAATTCATTCAAAAGATTGTGGAGAAAAGCTAAAAAATGTTAGTGTCATATTCTTTCCTCCTAACTGCACAAAAATTTGCAGCCCCTGGATCTCGGAATAATTAAAAATTTAAAAATGAACAGTAGAAAAAGAATCTTGAAAGAAATGATCAGTGCAATTGAAAAAAATGAAACAGTTCAAGAAAACGTCGATCTTCGAAAAGCAACTGCAGAACTTTATAAAGTATGGAAAATTGATGCAACTGCTAAAATACTCCGTAATTGCTTTAAAAGAGGAGGCTTCAGTAATCAGACAGATGACAGTGATTCCGACGATGAAGATGCGATCTTGACCAACTTGAAAGAAAAATGGAAAACAGTAGAAGGGAATGGAAGAATAACAGATGATGCAACTCTCTCCGACATTTTAGAAGTGGGCGCAGAACTGTTAAATGCCTCATATCCTACAGATGAAGAGATTTTGAAAAGTTTAATGGACAACAATAAAGGCCAGGAAAATGACAGTTATTCCGAAAATGAAAACGTGATACAGCCAAAACCACATAGGACTGAAATGCTACAATCATTCGAAACCATTAAAAGAGGTTTCCAAATGGAAGAAAATGTGCCCGACTCTATTTTTAGCTCACTCATAAAATGTGAAAATTTTTATGAAAATTTAACATCACAAAATGCAAAGCAATGTAAAATAAAGGAATTTTTCAAGTAAAATAAACGTAAATACATACTAGTACATATTAATCTCTAAATTGGGGAATTGTCTTCACTTTTGAGCATTTTATTTATACAATAAAAATTAGTATAATTTTAACAAATTTTAATATATATTACTTCATGTTTAATTGAAAGTCATAATTAAATACTTTTGAACTTATCGCACTTAATAAAAGGTTTGTAACATTTACTTAAATAACTGCAAAAATCTCTAATCTCCGTATAACGAAATTTTCTCTATAGCGAATTTTTCAACTGGAACCAAGCAATTTCGTTATAGGGAGACTCCACTGTATTTGCAAACATCATTACTTCAATGTGAAATTGCTAGAGCCACGTATCAAGTGATTAAAAATAAAGAAATAAAAATCCGTTAACCAAAAAGCACCAGAGGAGCTCTGATTAGAATTTACTTCTCATTATTATTATTTTTTCATTTCTTTCTTTCTTTTCGTTTGGTCTTTCTAAATTTAAAATACTTCAATCAATGTAGCATAATTTGTTTTCATGAGTACAAATTAAGATGAACCAATGATATTATTATTTTGCCTTTATTTATCATAGAATTGCTATTTTTTTAGTTAGCAATAATTGCTTAAATATATATTGAAATGAACAAAGTGATTCTGACGTCAGTTTTCCCAATTAATTTACTTATTTTGGCCAGAAATAGAAACAGTTTTTTTTCGATGAATTTATTCATTCAATGTACTTTTTCAAAAAAAAAAAAATCTAACTGCTCGCATTGGAATTTCAAACCATTTATTG
>BGPR01004509.1:0-28943 GCA_013235015.1 Araneus ventricosus | reverse complement strand
ATGAACCATAGAAAACAAAACATATAAAAACTTGATTATCGTAATAGAAATTTCTAACACAGGGAAGACCTACCTTCTTCAAAAAGTATAAATAATATATAAATCGGCAAGGCCGAATAATATATAAATCGAAAGCAAGTGATGATTCTTTTCATACTGGAGCGTTTTTCTATAATGAGAGGTTCTCTGGCTACTCTGATTCAAACTATAAGAGTTAATCTCTGTTTTAGCAGCTGCAGTGAATAACAGCCTCGGACGAAGTTCTGCATAATCCGATTTCAACGAACTTTCTGTCACTAGAGCAACCGTGAAATAGTTGCTTCTATTTACTCTCTTGTAGATGAAATATACACAGAGAAAGTACTGTAATCGTCAATGAATTCGACGATGAGATTATAATGAATCTTTCAGAGACAGAAAAACAAAGGAAATTGAACGTATAGTTCGAAACATAATAGGATTGAATTGCTATTACGTTAAACGGCACTATTATTTTTTTTATTAATTTTATTCTTATACTATTTGGCTGACGTTTCTAAATCAAGTTAATAAATTTATAAAATTATATAAAAATAATACAAAATGCAAGATACTTACCGTTATACCGTTGAATAATAAATATTGGAAAAATTATTAAAATTAAAGAGCAATTTGCGCAGAAAAAATTTGGTATAACTGATAAATTACTTTTTTTGAATTTTAAAGTGGTATAAAAATGATTTTGGCGAGATAATATTCTCCTAATGTATTGAGGGAAAACGTTAAAATTTCGATTAATTATTAATTTATTAAAAATCTGATTTAATTTTGAAAACCCTTTCTTAGTGAGCACCTACTTAAATTGCGAGAATTAACAACGTACTAAATTTGGTATTTCTAGGTTGAGCGGTCAGCTCTTCAGAGTGTTTTTAACGATTTTTGCATCACACTCATCAGGCACGTAGTTAATTTTTCGGGTAGTAGTTGCTCGCTAAGAAAGGATTTTTCAATATTTTTATTAGAGTTTTTAATAAAAAATTAATCGAAATTTTAACGTTTTTCTTCAATAAATTCGGAGCATATTATTGCAAAAAACCATTTTTTCGCCATCTTAAAATTAAAAAAAATTCGCTTTTCGACACTGATTTAATTTAGCACAATTTTTCTCTTGTTTTAATAATTTTTTAAAAATTTGTTTTAAATACAATTTTCTATGTTTTTCTGTTATATAATAGCAAGATCGTGAATATTTTAATAGCTTTCGTGCAACTAAGGAAAAATAAATATTAGATTTACCAGTTTCTTACTAGATGATGCTTTAACATGGTAAAACATTGGTTATATTTTTAACAGGATGATGTTTTTAGTCTGGTATTCTTTGTGTAGAAATTGTTAGGCATGGAATGTTATGACCGATGACACAAGCCAGATGAAGACAAGGCAGACGAATCAAGCCCAAAACATTATCATGCTGCGCGATGTTTCTCGGATTGAAGTTCGAATCTCCTTCTGCTCTTATTTCGTGGCTTAACAAGCAACGCCACCTATCTCAATTTTTTGAAATTTCGAAGAGGAAGGAAATACTCAATTTATCGCAACCAATAACGGATATATCTGAATTTTTTCACATCTGATATGAACATAAGACCGAAAATTGCAACTAGATGTGAAAAAATTTAAGAAATATTCGTTATTGGTTGCGAAAAATTGAGTATTTCCTTCCTCTTTGAAATTTCATAAAAATTGAGATAGGTGGTGTTACTTGTTAAGCGACGATTTATAACATAGAAATAGTTGTCTTTGACCACACATTATAAGTGACATCCCTGTGTTGAAGTATTCGAGAAAATAAAGGGGGGAATAGTCGCGAATTGCACAGATGTGATCACACTTACTAGATAAATCAAGACTGTTCCAATTTTTTACTATTTGTCCCGGATTTGACCTGAATTTGAATTAAATTTTCCACTTTTGACCCGCTTTGCATTCTAAGTAAATTATTAACACTAAAAGAATAAAAGTATTTAATTTTTTCTATTTGTCCCGGATTTGATCCGAATTTAAATCAAACTTTTCCCGTTTGCATTCTAAGTAAATTATACACACTAAAAAATAAAAATATTTAATTTTAAATATTCGTCCCGGATTTGATAAGAATTTAAATTAAAATTTCACCTATTGGCCCTTTTGGTATTCTAAGTTAGGTGTTCACATTAAAAAATTAAAAAGTTTTAATTTTAAAAACAGTTTTGCAGATTTCTTCTTCCCAACTTTTACTACATTGGAAGTTTGGTCCCCCAAATTCGACAGAGAAAGTGAAGCTTTTATTCCTTCAGTTTTATATATTTTTATGACAAATAAATTTAATCAGAATAGTTTTTAAAAAATACACATTTATTAGTTTATTAAAAGGTGGCATTTTCAAATTTATTTATTTTTTACTTTTTCAATCTTTAATTTATAATTCATTATTTTAAATATTATGGAATTTTGAAATCAACTTTTTCCCAAATTCAGTACCAGTGGCTCCATTGGCACAGATTCAAAATTTAATTAAATTTATTAATTAGTTCATAATTAAGTTATGAAAATATTAAAATAGTGTATAGTAATCTAGAACACACGAGTGTACAAAATTTCAAAATACTCATCAAGAAATGAGGGAAAAATCGATTACGAAATGTCGTTTTCAAAATATGAGACATTTCAAGTGTTTAAAAAGAAATTTGATGCACACGTGTCGTGTTTGAAAATTGAACGTTCATAGAAAAGTGTGGATATATATATTTTTGCAATTATATTTTTCCTTATATTCAGGAAATACTCTAATTATTAGTTTAATTTAGTTAAGCTGCAAAATTTTTGAAATACCTTCAAAGTAGAAAAATATGTTCAATGGAGCTATAACTAGTCTACAAGGGATATCTGTACCACAGAACATCTCATCGGTCAATATGAGTATAAAATCAAACATAGTACCCAATGACTGCTCCTCCTCTCAGAAACAAGCAGTGCTGCAAAAAGTTTAGCTGGTATTGGATTTTTGAATAATGTTCAAATTGTTTTCAAATTTTTGCTCAGCGAAAGCTATGAAAATACGATTTTTTGAAAGTCTGCAAAATTCAAATATACTTAGAAATCTCTAATAATAATGATTGATCCCTCCTTATCTAAAGTTTTAACTGAATAATATTTTAGAAAATTATATCTAGAAAATAGAGCTTAAAAACAATCAACTAGAAAAATAAGAATAAATTTAAAAATAAAAAACTAATTTAAACTCTAAATAAGAACAACAAAATATTTATTTACAAACAATAAAATTTAGAAAATAAAATTTAAACAATGTTTAAGTAGCGCGCAATTGCAGCAGCGAGACAAAAAAACAAAGAACAATGGAAATCAATATCATTCAAAGAAAGCCAAAAAATAATTGGGAAATTTCCAAAAAAAAAAATTCCCAATTATTATTTTGAATCCATTTCGAATAAAGGCCTTAGCCCTTGAAAAAATGGACTAGAATGGATTCCTTGTTTGCTTTTTTGGTTTTTTTCGATTACCTCAGAGTTTATCATCGTTTTTTGGCTTTCTTTGTATGATATTGATTTCCATATCTAGAAAATCATGTTTTCGAAGAGTGATTTCTAGCAATATAAAACGAATATTCAATAAACCAAACACGTTTTTGTCGAGGCAGCATGAAGTGAAACAGAAACCCATAAATCAAGAGTTATCAAAACACAATCACTAGCTGTCAAACATTCTGAAGCCGCTAGCCAAACACGGTCTGTGATGACTTCAGCTCGAGTGCTTCTAAATTCAAAGTGAGAAAGGGTTGTTTTTTCTTTTGTTTCTTCTGATTTATTGCTCAGCGCACGAATTTTGATCCTTCGGACTGTCAAAACTCTCTGCAGCTCAAGCCTGTGTCTCTCTTTACTTGTTGATAGATTTTCCGTCTTCCTTTTAAATTTTTTATTCCTTTTTTGCCATTTTTGTTGATTGTTGAATTCTGAAAGTGGAAAATTAATCAAGTAAGAATAAAAACGAAAATGCATGCTTTAAAAATAATTTCAGGAGGACTGCAGCTCTGCAGCCCTAATGGACAAACCGCCACTGAAGTAGCTAAAAGGGGGTTACTTTGCACTCGTGGAGATAACTTTGCACCAATATAAAATTTTTGTGGAAAGGGAAACAGAGACCAACTGATTGGCGGTATGGGATTGAGAATTTTTCTGGTTTGTTAGCAATGGCTACTATTGTATTTCATATCTTAAACGTATAAAACAATCATTCAGGAGGTCGCAGAACGAAGAAAACATTGAGCGAATTTTTCAGCGAAAATTTTAGTGCTGAAAATTCTGTCTCTGGTGAAGAAAGTACATCTGAAGACAAGTGAATTTAAATCTTAAACATAATAATCCTAGCTTGCAATTTGTTACTTTGGATGCCAAATATATTTGTTAATTAGGTTCTAATTAATTTTTTTCTAACGGGGTAACTTTGAACCGAGAAAAGAGAAAGAGGTTTATTTGCACCATGGAGATTTGTGGTACAAAGCAATAGCGGTTGGGTTTTTAATTTAGTTTTGTTTTTAAAAATAATAAGAACGTTTTTTGCTTTTGCTTCAGATATTCCAGGGAGTATAAATGGAAGTTAGGGGCTTGTAAGTATATGGATTTCTCTCCAGAGACCCTAGAAGCTGGCTTTAATGCCATTTCACAAGGTTAGGGTACTCTTAAAGAGGCAGAAGCTTTTTTGGTACCCAAAGAGAACAGTTTGTTACAAATGAAAGCTACTTCATATAAGGAAACCAGGAAATTTTCTGCTTTTTTCCAATGAAAATTAAAAGATCTGTGCAACTTGTATAAACCAATTCAGTTTTTCCTGTCAGTAATGAAGTCCGTCAAATGATAATAAACGCTTATCTATTTAAGAAAGGTGTGGTAATAGATAGATATATTAATAACACACCTGACAATAATTAGATAAAAGGATCTCTAAAACGCCATCTTGATTTGGCCAGAAACAATGGCATAAAATTTTTAATTATAATCAGGTGTTTATAAAATTTATTTTTCGTATATTTCCACCCAGGTTTTCAATAAATATATATAACATTATACACAGTGAATATCTTATTTAAATATACTGAAAAAAATAATCAGAGCAAAGCATATAAAGTAACTTTGCATCAAATTTCGAAAAATTACATTTATTATTAAATTACTGTATTATCCAGAATTTTATGCAAAACGTTTCTCTATTAATCACTCAACGAGGAGAAAATCAGAAAACCCCTTTTCTATTGAAATACATGTAAATAATCTCGAAATTCTTTCGGAAGTCATGAAAATAGGTGCAAGGTAACCACGTTTTACGGTACTAAAGGACCAATTTAGAATTTTAAATTTGATTTATAACAAGTAGGCTATATTTTGAGTTTATATTTTTCAGAAATTAAACAATTCTAAATCCAGTATTCAACAATGAATAGTTATTTTAAAAAATAGTATTTCATGCGTATGAGTTTCTAGTTTCATTCTTGCAGAATAAGCCTAATGCGAAAAATAAATTGTTTAGAGAAATTTAAGATATGGCATGAAAAAGAAGCCTTTCAAAAATGTAAAATTAGTGCTTCGGATCTTTAATAAGCGTGTGTAAAAAACTGGGAATAAGATGAAACTTTCACTTATCTTATCTTAGTTCTGATTCAAGCCAACTGATAAAAGAAATGCTTAAGAACTCTACTTGTCCATAAAATTTTTCAAATGCTGCTAATCATTAATAAGAAGAAAACAACGAATGAGCGTAAGGAAGTACAATGTGACATTCTATTTCGGTATTCCTAATGGGTTTTGCAGTTTTAAAATGAATTAAATTAATAGTTAAATTAATTACAAGCGTTTCTATTCATGTGAATGAATGTACTTGACACTGCTTTCCGGCGAATGAAACATTTTTACCTCTACTTCGCTCATCTGCCGTATCTTTATATATATAAAGTGATTTAAAACACTGTTTGTCTCCAGTAACGCCAGAGTCTTTTCTTTGAAAACCTCTTTTTTTCTGAAAAAGATAAAAGATAAATATATCTCAAAGCAACATGAGTTAATGTTTAAAACATAAGTCTTTTGCCTGGGAGCGTTTATAGACTTTTAAAAAGTGCTTTCGTAGTTAATAATATTTTATAAAATATCTTCATTGATGTCACAAACTAGCCGGTATTCGATGTAAGTACTACTTCTGTATTTAACTTTTATGAAAGCTATAAAATAGCAGTGTTAGTATGATATATTTGTTTGCTGAAAAACATCAGTTATAATGTTGTTGCTACTTACATCTTTCTTCTGCCGTTATGTGATCTAAAATGACGTATCTGGATACGCAAGTACCATTAAAGCGACCTTGGACTGGATATGACAGTCTAGATCTTAGCCTTTTTCTGTCCCGTATTGAAAAAAAGTCCATGATTAAATTATTTTGCGAAAAATGTCCGGCCCTGTGTTTGTGTGAGTTCACATTAAAATTTTCTCTAAAAAATGATTAACTTTATTTAATGATGTTTATTTAATGTTTTACAGAATGTATCATAGCTTTTATTTATCTAATTTCTAACTTGTTTAATTTGATATTTGCCAACCAAGAAAAATAAAAATTTATCATGAAGATACCAGTCAAATTATTCTGGTTGCATGAGTATATGTGAAGGATTTTAAGGTACTCAGTTATTTTTTTACGATCAGCCGATCACATGATTAATATAAGGACTACTTCCGTTATGAGTTTCACAAGTTTGCTTGACAAAATAATTATTTAACATATTTGATAGATATTTCGTCGTTTTAAACCCTACCGCTGTCTGTGGTATCTCAACTGCATTTTCACAGACATGACATTAATTGCAGGCTATTGACTGGCTTATTAACATTTATATTGCGCTGTTTGGTTAGACAAAATCATCGTTCGATAATGCCTATTCATTGTTTAAATACTCTTCCATTTCAATAAATTATATTATTATTTCTCTTCCCCATTTCTCCTGTATTTAAGATAAAGCGAATAATTACTTTTGCTTCAATGGATTTAAACTTTAAAACAAGTCAAGTAGCCCAAGTAACAAATTATATAATGAAACCTTGTTGGATTTGTGATTTTTCAGATGACTATGTTTATATCCATATTGCATCACGTCATTCAACCAGTAATTAAAATATCAGGACTCCTTCGGTTTTTTCAATAAAAAAGTACTTTCTTTGAGAATTTTTAAAAGTTATGAGTATCGAACCCATGCATTACAGAGGAAATTCCTTTGTCATTCTCGTATATTTCCATGTAAGGATGTTACTTAAATTATGTTATAAAAAAATTACCTCTAAAATCTGATTCTAAAAATGATTAGTATTATGGAACGAAGCGATTTCAATTGAAACACATAAAAATTCTTTGAAAGTATCCCTAATTGCCTTTTCTACTGACGATTTCACACCATTGTCACTTGATACCGTAATTTCTATACAATGATATAAGTTTGATTGCTGTGCTATTTATCTCTGATTTCTACTATATTTTTAAAATTTATTATTTTTTTAAATTTTTACGCCGTAGCCAATATAACGTGCAATATTAAATGCACACAAATAAATGCATTTAATATCTTTACCGGCGCAATGTAAATAAGTATAATATATTGAAGTGCGAAGTGTAATAAGCCACGGGAATGGGATTGTCTCTCCAGCATTTAATGCGATATCAGACGGAAGTTGTTTCTTTCTTGCACCATATCCTTACAGAGGAAGAAACGTGAGTACTTCAAGTGAGAACTGAGACGAAGAGAGCACCAATGTCATGGAGACACCCCTCGTCTCCCACATAAGAAGTTCAAAATAGTGCCATCCTCGAAGGCCACAGTCTTTTGGAACCACCAGGGTTTGCTGCTGGTTGATTTCTATACGCGTGGAACGACCGTGACTGCTGCCAGTTATTGTGCCACGCTGCACCGGTTTAACAAGGCATTTCGCAAGAAACGATCGGGTCTGCTCTCGAAAGATGTCCTGTTGTTGCACGCAACTCTCGGCTGCATACGGCCTCAGTTACACGTGACTTGAAATAGCGTTTCCGGTGGAATGTTTTGGAACACCCTCCCTACAGCCCGGATCTCGCACCAAGTGATTTTAATCTCTTCGCACCGTTGAAGAATTACTTGGAAGGTCTCTACTTCAAAACCAATGCCGAAGTTCAGGAAGTTAAGTGGCTCCACGACCTGGACCCTGATTTTTCTATGCCTGTTTCGATAGATTGGTTCACCGATGGCACAAATGCTTCAACAAGCTTGATGGCTACTTGGAAAAGTAATATGAACCAGTGCCTTTCTACCTTTGTATGTATTTTTGATTTCGTGAATAAACCTTTTCTCTCAGAGGACTTATTACCTTACTTTTTGAACCACCTACGTATATTAAGCGTTTGTTCGAGATTGAAAGTGTGTCACGGTATTGCCGAGAATTTTATTTATAAGTAAATAATTCTTATTCAAAAAATTGTAAATAGGTGTAGTTTTAAAAAGTTATACACAAAAAAGTCAAATTTTAATTCCCAACTTTTGCTATACTTGTAAAAGAATTTGGATTTCCCGGATTAGCCGGGGGAGTCCTGATTTTCGACTCTTTTTTTCTGAACTGAAAAAAAATCTCCCGAATTTAAATCACATGTTCCCGATTGTACTTTTTTTTTATCTATCAATAAATAGTTCTGTGAACAAAAAGTTAATAGACATAACTTTTCTAAAAGCTTCTGAAGATTTCTCCGTCTCACAATACAAAGAATATGATTACCCTAATATGACAAATGAGTCACTCTGATGAAAAACTAGTAAAAGCAATAACAAAATATATTATATTTATACTTTTTATAAATATCTTCTTGGTTTTCTAGAAGTTTCTTAATAGTTATTATTGTTTTTGACTATTTGTTTAATTTATCTTGTTTATTTATATATTGTTTTGGATTTTGCCATTATAATTGCACCTTCCACTAGCCAGCAACTGAAGAACCAGAATTGCACGGCCTGGTTTTAGAAGGGCCCAGATTGGAGTTCAGAAATTTGGTCACTTTACAATCACGCAAAATAAAGCTTTACATTCTATTTTAGATATGATTTACTGTTTAGTTAGTTTAAGAAGGTACCATGCATTCTTATGCCTGTTGTCTTTTCAGCAAAATTCTAGAACATACGCAGGCACTCGTTTATGAAAATGACGAAGTTATCTTCAAAGGCTCTGAGGATCATCAAGACATGCAATTTGTATGCCAGCTGTATCTCTTCGGTGAGTATTACTTACGCTGTTTTTCTGAATAATTTGAAATACTCACGTAATGTCAATGGATTCAAAGTACGTAGTTATGTGCCAAATGTAACTAAGCTTGTCATCTAACACCTAATTTCACGTTGCTTACGCAGTGATGCACAATGAATTCTGAAATTAAGCCCAGTTGGAGCATTTGACATGGTTAACGTCAGCACCCGTTGACTCCATATAATGAATTAGAAAAGTTGATTTTTAAAATACAAAATTGCACTAAATGTACGCAAACTTTCAATAACTAATACATGGGCAATTAATTACGTAATCAAAACTCCATAACTTTGATTAATGTTTACAAATGTAATACTTTTTCAGTTACCAGAACTGGTTGATTGTAATTTTATGGCGCAAGAGGCAACTTTGGACAGACTTCGATAAATTAAAACGTTTAAAATTATATATCAATTAAAACAAAGTGAATTTAGAGCTGATCGATTGACGTAGTAATAAAACATAAAAAATCACATGAATTTAAAACAAATTACAATAACAAAATTAACTGTAATGTAAGTATAAAAACCTATATCTTTAATGTATTGAAAATAAATTTGGATGGTGTTATCTCCCTGAAAATTCTTCACGGAAGGTTTAGTTGTACTGAAATGATTTCAGCTGCAATTATTAAAATCAGGACGTTCTGTAAGAATGTGTTGGATAGATAAAATCGGTTTGCAAGTACAACATATGGGACGAGGTTCTACATGTAACAGATGTTTATGTGTTGAGTATGTGTGAGCGATACGCAGCCTTGCAAATTTTGTACTTACAATCCTATTTAAACTGAATGAACAAACGCATTTAACGGATGGTTGTATGCCACGTATTATATTATTGACCTGGTCATCCCAGATGATTTGCCACAAGACATTAATCTACACTTTTAAATTGGAAACCATGTCCTTATATGGTACAACTGCTCTTGTTATACATGAAGCTGATTTTGCCGCTTCATCAGCTATATTATTTTCGTGGGATCCAACATTAATTAGTATCCAACAGAAAAAAAATTCAAAGCCTTGATCCAGTAGGTTCCAAATTTTTTCGATAACTAGTGTTATCAGCAGGTGGCTATTTCTGGAAATATTACAGAGAGCGCCAATAAAACTTATTGAATCGGCGTATATTATGCACTGGCTAATTTTCAAAAAGCCCAAACTCTACAAGCACAAAGAGATATATAGCATTTGAATTCAAATGTAAAAACTGTGCAATATGTATGCAGTTTTTGAGATGCAATATGATCTGAGGCCGATCCGACATGACCTGAAAATTTACAACCATATGTTTAGGTAGCAGCATATTACAAATATTTTTGTCGGTGAAAGGCAAGAGGAGCAGTCGATGCTTTAGAGAAACAGAGGAAATTATCCATAGTAAAAATAAAACTTTCTTTACAAGGTGGAGGAGTTTCCTTTTTAGGTAATATTTCAACGCTATCAAGGTTATAAACCGCAACAAACACTCCATTCTATTTCCAAAAGATGGAACTTAAGATTTTTTTGCGCAAAAATGGACCAAGAATAGGATTTGCAAACTGCTTTATACATCGGATGGAGATTATTACTTTTAATTTTGAAATAGTAGTTAAGAGGTAATTTAATACGTCTAAATTCAAGGCTTTGTTTTTTGTTGATAACACATAAACTAAAAACAGGTGAAGCTCAAAATCCCCCACAAGAAAGACGAAGCCCTTGATGTTGGACAGAGTGTAGACTTTACAAAACAGGTTTAGCTTCAGAATTATATATTTTACAGCCATAGTCTATTTGGGATAAAATCACTGGTTTGCATGTTTTTAAAAGATTTGAGTTGTCTGCACCCCATGTTGTGGTTGATAAAACCTTTAAGAGATTTGAATCTTGGTTGCATTTCCTTTTTAAGATTCAAAACGCGAGTTTCAAAAGTCAATTTCGAATCAACAATTAATGACAAACTTTTTTACGTAACTACAGGCATGAATACAGCACTGTTCGAATTGCTGAGAGTTACTTTCCAGGTTCAGCTGATAAAACAGATCAACGGCATTGCAAGAGGTTCTAAGCATATTAGTCGGCATTTGAATGAATTTTCCAACTCGTTGATTGGAACTGGTCATGCGCTATAAACGTTATGCTTCATGTAATGCCTACTCAATCAATATTAATGCAATTCGGTAAGTTCGGGGTAAATTTATCGCTGTCTCTTCGTCCTAGTTATCTTTTCACCAGAATTCCATCAATATAGACATTCATGTCGTTATAGTAATGCGAAGGTGCTGTTGTTAAGTTCCGGGAAACATTACCTGTTACGGTGATGTCAATGTAAATCAAAGAAGAAAGGCACAATTAATCTACACTCCAACAAACTTCCCTATAAAATTAATGCTGGATAAGTCTACATCGTGTTCCACTGTCAAACAATGGTTATTAGTTATCGCGTAGCTGAAATTAAGAAGAATGATTGAGACATCATTTAAAGAAAAGTATCTTTTTATTTGTACAAAATTACAAGTGCAAAAGATTAAAAATTGCTGTATTGTATAAATTAATTACAATCATGAAACTTCCGAAGCCTTACAACAGTCTACAATTCTATAAATTAATCTGAGTAGTAACATTCGATACATGTTATTTATTGTTCATCCACTGTCCACTGTCAGCTGAGAGTTGTCAGTTGTCAAGTAGCTGTAATAATCATGATTGATTGAGTCAAAATGCGTGAAAAATTGTCATTTAAATTTAGAATGCTTTCGTTGAGAATAATTCTAAAGCAGAATTTTCACTTTCGTTTTCATTAAAATTATGTTTTTAGGTTGGCATTCTCCCTGTAAATTGGGTGTTGTAAAAATCGTTAAGCATAGAATGCAATGGCTGATGCATTCGAACAGGTACCAAGCCTAAAACATTACTATACTTCGGTGTTTCGAACGAGAAGTTCGATTTTTCTTTGTTTTATAGAACGACCTTTCTGTCGAATCATTTCTTGGAACCAAACCTTTTCAGTTGGCAAAGAATTACTATTACTACTATTATTATTTCCTTTTTATTTCCAGGGTATTGGGATGGCTGTGGTCGGACCATGTCTGCTGGATTTTCAAGAAATCGTTCATACTGATACTGAGCACATCGCAATCATTTTCACTGGCCGATCGACCGGCTATTTAGCTGGTTCTCTGCTTGGTGAGAGAGGTTTTATTACCTTTTTCTTGCGTACCGTGTGATTATTATTAAGATAATGAACTTCAGTAATAAATAAGAGAGACCGGGGTTAGTTGTTATATTCGAATTTTAACAAATAACCTTTTCATTCTTGGTACAAAATCACTTTCTTCCTTCCTCGTACAAAATCACTTTCCTCATTCCTGGTACAAAATCACTTTCTTCCTTCCTCGTACAAAATCACTTTCCTCATTCTGGTACAAAATCACTTTCCTTATTCCTGGTACAAAATCACTTTCCTCATTCCTGGTACAAAATCACTTTCCTCATGCTAGATGGTAGCCCTCATGCTCGTGTCTTTCTCACCGAAAATTGGAGTGCCTGCAGTCAACAGCAGATAGAATTCCTGTGGTAATGTTGATTTTGTGTCCATTAGTAATTTTTCATTTTCATTTTTTATTTGCGTCCGAACCTTTGGAGATATCTGTCTAAAGTCTATATCACTAAAAAGCCTAGATTTCAGGTAAGTAATATTATATTTAACAATTCTGTACAACTGTATTATACCATTCTTACGTTTCAAGATATAAAAAAGCGTCACATGGGGCTGCTTGTTACACTTTTGTTGGAGTTATTTGTTACAGTGCAGCAACTTGCCCCGAGTAAGTTTTAACTGTGCGGAATATATTTTCTTTTTAAAGTTGATATGAGAAACTATAAAATCAAGACAGATGAGAATTCAACGCCTCAGGAAACATTTCTGGAAGCAGCGGGAGTAGTGACGGCTGTTTGTTTATTGCGAAAGGCGTCTGGTAAACATGGAATTAATTTCATGACACTTCAGAGACACTATAGTAAAACGAAAATTTCAAGTGATGGTAAGTTGTATTTCTAATCAAATATAATTTAGTTAATTTGAACGTAATTAAATAAAATTTATTATAAAATTAAGCAATTAGAAAAAATATTATTTTTTAAAGATATTTCTTTGAGATTCTGCATACAAGTTACGTTAATGAGCACTTTTTTGTTTCAGATCCATAATCAACTGTACCTAGCGTTGTTCATATATAAAAAAAATCTCTGCAGATCTTCACAGATGAACAGGAGATGGAAATTCATCAGTACATAGACAGTGCTTCGAAGCTGTATTACGGCCTTTCTACTAAGAAAGTTAAATCATTGGCATATCAGTATACAATTAAAAATCAAATAAAATCCCAATGGACTAGAGTAAATGTAAAAGTGCTGCAAGTGACTGGCTATCATATTTTTTAGAGCATACGAATTTCAATAGGAACAATGTTGTAACCTTTTTCACCAATTTTCCCAGTGTTTACGACATATCCAATTTCTAGTGTCAAGGTATCTACAACGTTGACGAGACTTGGGTGACAACGGTTCAGAAGCCAAGGAAGTTAATTGCCAGGAAAGGTACCAAACAGGTTGGAGCCGTCACAACTTCCAAGAGAGACAGTATGGCAACCATGGCTCTTGCTATTAGTGCTAATGGCAATTCAGTTCCTACTTTTTTGTTTTTCCTAGGAAAATCTTTAAACGTCATTTCCTTTCAAATGCTCCTCAAGGAAGTTCAGGCTCATCACATAAATCTGGATGGATGACTGGGTAGGATTTTCAGAGCTTCAGGAGACATTTTATAAAGCATGCCTGAGTCAGCAAAGAGAGACCTGTCCTACTTATTGTAGGCAAACATCAGTCTCATCTCGACTTACCAACGTTGGACTTGGCCAAAGAAAACGGAGTGATTCATTTTTCATTCCAAACTGCATATTTGTAAAAACTATAATTCAGACAACCCATCAGAATAAGTTATTAAATGAAGTGAATTTATGAAGATTTAGGTTAGTTATATTAACGTCCCGTTTCGAAGCAACACGAGGGCTGTTTTGGGACGGACCTCTTAATTTTGAACTGCGGTCAGATGACGAGGGCGACATCTGAGCTGACACCCCCTCTCCAAACTTCCACAACACACCAACGGGAGGATGTATGACCCTACGTATCATTTAGCGTGCGACAGGCCCAATACACGACGGATCTTCAGTGCAATGGGGTTTCGAACATGGAACCCTCTGACCTCGTAGCCGAGACCTTACCATTAGGCCACAGCGGCCTTTTGAATTTATGAAGAAAAGATAACATAAGCCTATCGTATTCTATAGATATCTTAAAATAATAACACACTGAAAACAAAAAGATCTTATATTCAATTTTATTGATTAACATATAGTATGTAACAATTAACCCCATCTAGTGGAATAGTATACCCCATTGTGGGGTAAATTGTTACAATGTACATATATGGATACAATTTTGAATATCTTTGAATTATCTGTATTTAATCGTTTTTAAAAATATGTCGTGGATCTTTAATAATCAGAGCAGATTTTAAAGTGTGTTTCGTAAAAATACTTGTAGTAGTTTCTTTCAGAAAATTTTATAAAAAATATTGTAACAACTGTCCCTGGTCTTCCCTATTTCAATTTTTGTGCTAAAAAACAACACCTTAGAGCAGTGCAAACTGTATTGAAACCAAAAATATGTAACAATAGTGAAATTAGTGGTGAACTTCAGAAATCTGTATGATTAAAAGTAAAAAAAAAATGATGAATTGAATAACAAGAAAGATTTGAATAAAGATGATTATATTTTAAGGGCTTCCTTTTCTTTGAAGGGAGTGTTCCTTTTTATTTTCTTGTATATGAAGATTAAAAAGTGAAGGTATTGTATTTGTCTAAAAATTCGACCTTTAGAGGTTGATGAAGCTACACATTTGAGGCTTCCTAAAAGCCTTTCTGGAGTTATGCATGTCTCTATGTCATAACTTAAACGCACAACGAGCTAGAGGGATAAAATTCGGTATGTGTTGTTTTTACACTAAAATTGTAGATTT
This sequence comes from Araneus ventricosus, assembly GCA_013235015.1. NCBI lineage: Eukaryota > Metazoa > Arthropoda > Arachnida > Araneae > Araneidae > Araneus > Araneus ventricosus. The sequence goes on along the minus strand of BGPR01004509.1, from coordinate 13,551 downwards.
CTAAAAAATTCTGAGTGAAATACGTCAACGAGAATTCATTTTTTAGTGTACATATGCACATGAAAAACGGCTAAAGCTAGATGGAATAAATTTGGCACATAATTCTGTCGTCAGAATAATAAATTTCTATAAAATTTTGGACTAAATGCAGCACCAGTGCGGTATGTCTGTTCAGGTACATGCAAACATGTTACCTCATAAGTGCAAAATACTATAGGCATGGATTTTTGTATATCATCTTTACACCAAAATTGTAGATCAGTGTCAAATTCTCGAAATGCATGCATACCTGATTATCTTCGCTATGCGAGGAAGTTAAATACAAAACGTATGCCGTATTGTGTAAGAGACCCCGTCCAGTGCTATCGTTCGGGTAAATTGAATGACTGGATCGCAACGGCAATAACAAGTGTACTACGATCTGCGCGAAGCAGCCTCTATTATGAGTGATCCATGCACAAACTCCTCTCTGAGGAGGTACCTCCTGTCATCGGTGGTGAATCTTTTAACCAGGCAACACCACCTTTACTGTAGCCCCAGGAGAACTGAGATTACCCGCTCATTGTTTTGGGTAACTACTCATCCACATACTTACGGTGCCTTCCGGAGAACCGCCGCATTATGTTAGTATACGCGAAAGTTGAGAGTGAACATTTCGGTTCGTTGGAATTACATTCATATGGAAAAAAATTTTCTTCGTAATTCACAAAGTTGTTCCTTCACAAAAAAGTTCCTTTGTAGTTATGAGCAGAACTAAATTTCATTTCAGTGTAAGATTATAATGTTGTTTTTTCTTTCAGGCGGTACATTATTCGATCTTACTGAGAAGAAACAGTTCCTCATGACCATCTTCAATTTTCTCATAGCTATTAGCATGTTTGCTGTTCCTTGGTCCAGAACAGTAGGAATGCTTGCAGGATGGTTGGTTTTGAGTGGATTTTCGATGGGTGCTTTAGATACAGGTAAGGTGTGATTATTAGTAAGTTCGATTCTTCACACACTCCTTTTCTTCTACAACAAATTATTTCTACGATAGCAACTTTACGGTTACATTCACCAAATGCATCAAGTTGCTTTTTCGTGCACTGTGTTTGCATCAGTTCTGTTATTCACACAAAACTACAAATCCAACATATTTTACGTCGAAAAGTTATGAGCCATTAATGGAAACAATCAATAAATCAGACGGAAATGACGATCAAATAGAATATTGTACATGTCGGAAATTTTACTAAAGCTTTTCCGTTTCCAAAAGATGCAATATGATTTAAATTGATATGTATATTTGATTACGTTGCATTAATCTGATATTTTAAAAGTCAAAGTATCTGTGCAGATAATGATTTTTTTGTAATAATTTTCTTCAATTTCTCTAGGTCTAAATGTATGCTGTCTCAATCTGTGGGGAAAAGATAGCGGACCTTTTTATCAAGCTCTTCACTTCACTTACAGCTTCGGAAGTTTATTAGCTCCTCTTATAGTGGCACCCTTTCTCGGAGATTACCACCATGAAACTTTCATCAATGGTACACCATCATTTCTGAACGAAACATCAGTGAACTTGAGCATGAACAGTACCAGTAGTTCTCAAAGTTCTGAAATTCCATCTCTAACTTATGCTTACTTAATCATCGGAGGCTACGGGCTTCTGGTTGCCGTTTCTTTTCTCGTTGTGTGCATCATCGCGCCATTAGACGTCGGCATTAGCAAAAGTGAAACGACCGAAAACAAACAGAGCAGCTTTGCCTTTGTCGCAATTGTTGTAATGCTTGCTTTCTTACTGTTATTTGTAGAAACAGGTACAGAAATAGGCTACGCACAAATGGTTGCAACATATTCCGTGAAAGGTCCTCTACGCCTAACGCCAGTCGTTGGTTCATACGTAACCTCAGCATTTTGGGGAGCTCTTACTTTATCAAGATTCTCCTCTATATTTCTTGCCATTAAGTACAGCAGTTTGGCTGTTATAGTATTCGATCTTATAGTATATTTTGCCGGAGCGGTAGTTCTGCAGTTTTTGGTTGCATCAAGAGAGTGGGCACTTTGGCTTGCGACAGTTCTTCTTGGGTTTGGTGTGGCGTCTCTGTTTGCGTCAGTTATTACCTGGGTAGAGAGATATATTACCGTCAGTAACAAAATTCTTGGACTATTCGCCAGTGGTGCAGCGTTCGGTGAAATGGCGATTCCGTACGTAATTGGCTACTTCCTTGAAAAAGTTCCGGAAGTTCTTAGTTATGTGGTTACGGCGTCGTGTGTCCTCTCAATACTTCTGACAGTAATACTGTATTTAATATTGAGAAAAAAGCAAGACAAATATATTGAAAAGGAAGGAATATCTAATGCTGCTTGCGATGTAAATCTGCAGGATAGATGATTGGTTTGGATTGACATTTATGTCACGTTTCACTGGGAAAAGATCTCGAATTTGGACTACCGAAACAATTTTCAATGTACAGTGATAGAAAAGTAATTTTAATAATAATAATAATAATAATAAGAGTAGAATTTTCTGTATGTTATTTATCTTCAAAATAAAGTAATTAGATTTTTAAGAAATTTTCTTTCAAATATGAAAAAAATATCTTATTAAAATTGTGTTGACCACCATTTTCGTTAAGTACAATTAAAGCAAAAGTATTTTTTGATTATCAAATTCACATCATGCATAAACCCAAGTATGACTATTTCATGCACAGTTTTATTCCTTCTTTTTCCTGCGTTTCCAGACATATGATAAAAAAATCCATGTAAGCATAGTTTCTTTTTCTTTTTGAACCAAGATTTGATGATTTTAATATCCCTTCACTGTGTTATTTTGCTTTAGCTTCTTACACTTCCAATTTATGAGGACTACTAGCGATTATAACTTCTTTATAGGTATTCCTTTAGTTTGATATAGTGGTCCCCTGGATTTAATCAGTGCAATTTAGGCAATTATCTGTGGTTCGTTCTGAGTAACTTTTGGACAACAATAAGAAAATTCACATAACCTTATCTTTAAATCATAATATAGTGTAACAACAAATTTTCTTTCTAAGGATAAAATAACATATTTTACTACTTACTTTAAAACAGAAAAAGGACTATTAGTCTTTAGTTAAAATAAATTAAATTGCTGAAATCTAAAAAACTTGCCCACTGACTGCAACCACGTAGCTTATTATGCACTAGACGCCTTCGGCGACCAGCTTGTTCGCCGAGAATATGATTTCAATTGAATCTTGCATCATTTTATATTCCTGGTTCACTTAACATCGTAATTTTAGGGGTCTATTCTGGTACTCCCGGTAGGTCACTTTTCCCGCACGTTAACAACGGGAAAAGTGACGTCTCCCAACCCAACCGGGGGTACCAGAATAGACCCCTATAACTTCAGATTGTGGTAGAAATTTAACCCACGTTCTAAGTCACACCTTGGACCTCTTCTGTTCGTTGTCTACATAAATGTTCCTAATGGAGTCAAATAACTGACTATGTCAAGTAACCTCTAATTCCATGTTGTCGGTACTATCTTCACTTTCTTATTCCTCTTGTAAATTATGCATTTGATTTCAACATTAAAATGATGCAGCACATTTTATGGCCAGCAGCATGCTAGCTGGATTAAAACATGCTGAGAAAAGAATGAAAACATAGCAGCCATAACCATCGATCTTACTAGATACATTTCTTAATGTAAGGAAAGCAATATCTTGGAGAGCTTGGTTTGCAGATTTCATAAAATATGAAAATAAAATATGAAAGCAAAATGTATTAGTATATTGTCTCAGATTACAAGAGTGTAAGAAAAATATGCAATTAAATATTTGTTTAAACAATGAAAACGGTTTGAGTTTTGTTCTAAGAATGAAAAGTATAGTTGTAAATTATGCCAAAAATAATTTTAAAAATTTACTAAAATTCGGACAACATTACACGGCAACTTAATTAGTATCATTGGAAAGGTAATTGTTTTCGCTTTCAGATGGTGTAAAAATGAATTTTGTGCTATAATATTTTCGGAAGTAATTAAGAAAAAACGCCAAAATTTCGCTTGATTTTTAATTAATCAAAATTCTAATTAAAATTTCAAAAAAGAGCTCCAAGATGCACATTCCCACCCTCCAAAGTATGTTTGTGCCAAATTTTTGTAGCTGTAAGTCCAGCGGTCAAACCCGTAGAGGGCCAACACACACAGACAGACACATACACGCATTCTCCTTTATTATTAGTAGAGATTAATATTTATGAAAGCACAAAAAAGTTTTTATACTACAATAAATGTTCAAACTGTTTAGAATTGGCATCGTGACAGACCTTTGCTCGATAGGCTGTGTTATGGGCTACTTTCTTGAGCATCAAAACAGGAATGGAATGAATGACGTCTTCAATGTTTTTTCGATAAACGGCCATCGTTTGTGGATTTTTCTTATCACTTGAAATCTTTTTCAGTTCTTGGAATGATTTTTTTCCGGTTATAAGCTCAGAGAATAAAAATTTGTTGTTGCAGATTGAAAACATGATAGCGTTTCGTATCTCTTTTAAATACTGATGAGCAGATTACTGTTATCGTGTCGTTCGTTCGCCGACACACATAAATCCAATACCTAACTGAGCATTTCCTTTCGATAGGTCGCGCTGTTCTCGCTGCTTTAAAGCGCGGGGCGCGTTTTATATGGATAACCCTGTGTATCAGTTTTTATGACATGCTAATTTTCATAATATTAAAAAAAGTTTTAGTGCGATGACTTAACACAAATTGAGTATGCTCTTATAGTGCAAGAAGTTATTATTATCACAATGAATGTTATTTATGAAATTTTCCAAACATGAAATAAAAACTTATGTACACGTAAATATTCTAAAATATGATTAGTATAGGAAAAATTTAATTTTGACTTTTTATTGTTTTGCATGGCAAATGATTAATAGAGAGCTTTTTATCTGTATATACACATTTGTATTTTCATCTCTATTTACAATCTAAGGATAAGCACTAGAATTTTTATTTTTCAATGCAAACTCTCTATATCTATATAAATGAAGGTTAAAAAAACCAACATAAATTTTTTAAAATTAATTCTCAAATTACAATTTAATTAAAATTAATAAGTTAAAGCCCAAAGTTTTTAATTTATTTTTTCCTTCTTTAAGTCAAAAACATAGTAAGGAAATAAATTTATTAATCAATTTTTAATTTATACAAAAGTTATTTTAAACAAGGCAAAAATGGTATCATAAAAATACAAATCATTGCAGGGCAACACAGAGTTACATAGAAAAAAAATGTAATTTCAAAATTTCTTTTTTAAGGACTTCATGGACTGCTCTGGTTTTTATAAAAAAAAGAAAGCTAGTTTCGTCTTTTAATATCTTTAGAGTAAAGGAAAATTTAAAAATGAATAGTGTGAAATTTTGAACCATTAAAATTCTCTGACCACGAATTTTAAAACGGAAATTCAGCTTCAAAACATAAGGTCTACTACTGTAAATAAAGAACTTTGATATAATTAATGGTGGGTTTGAATTTGCGAGTAAAAGGGTACTTAAGACATATCTTTAATCGAATGTTTCAGAGTTTTCCATCTGTCTTTCGTTAATGTAATTAATTTGCATCTGTCTTTGAACATTTTTCAAGTTTGCCGATGTAAACATAATATTATTACATGCAGATAAATGGGTATTTTAATTAAAAAGTTCATAATTTAAGCCTAGATCAGAAATATTGATTAATTTATGGATGAATTATTTCATTTAAATTTATAAAAACTTGTAAATATTTCTTTTTGAAATAACTTTCTCTTTATACACAAATTCTTTTTTGTTGTATTTGTATTAAAGAAATCTTATTTGCAATAATATATTATGGATTGTAAATAATCTGCACGATACATTCGTAGATACAGATTTTTCTCTTTAGCAATGGAGTCAATTCACTTACAGTCGCAGTTACATAGAAAAACTTAACTTTGCGTGCCATCTAGCAGCATGTTCTTCATGCTGTTGCGTGACGTCACATCCTTTCCTTCTGCATAATGCATAAGGGATTTCAAAATAAAATTGGAGTAGCGCAATTCAGGTGTGTTTTGTGAGTATGCATTAAGTTTACCTGACATCCACAAAGCATTCATGAAAAGAGTTTCATATTTACACAAAATATTAGACTTCTAAAAATTTGTTAGAAATTATAAGATATTGAGGAAATAAAAAAATACAATTTAAAATTTAGAAAAGAACTTTTGAGTGACATATAATTTATATCTTGATCACACACATTTAATTAATTCTGAGAAAGTACTAATTTTTCCATACAATATTATAGTGCATATTTTAGTGATAATAATTGGATGACCTATTAACATTTATCGGAGACATTACGTATTTATAATCCTTGTGAGTACATTAAAATGTCTAATGAATGAAAAAAAGAAGTTTCTTTATTCCAAAGTCATATCAATAAGTTTATAATTCTACTATAGGCCATGATAATGAGAAGTAATCTAATTGAGATTTGACAGTACTTGGACGCAGTCAAGCAATTTTGAACCAACCACTATTTTATGGATTACGGATTCGATGTTGCAAACTGTACTTAAATATATATAGTTTTCGATGTAAAATTTCAAGAAACCCAATCTAGTACGCAACAAACTACTAATCATTCAATAATTAATTTTGATTAAAAATTATTAGTAGCATATTAAAAATTAGTATATTAAAAATTATTAGTAGCATATTAAAAATTAGTATATTAAAAATTATTAGTAACATTCGCTAAATCTAACGCTTTGCGAAACATTTAGAAAATACACATTTTTAAGACAATTTTTCTCAAAATGCGTATTTTGCAAATAATTTTCATATACAGTTCAAATGCATAAACAGTTCTGCATAATGTTCAGTTTTTTCTCCAAATCAATAAAGAATGAAAAATTCTTTATACTTTATTCTTTTCTTAATACAATCTTTGGAATAATACTATATGGAAACAACGTGAGTTATCTTCCCAGTATCAGTTACACGAAAAAAAATTAGTTAAAACAGTTTTAAAATATATATATATATATATAGTATAGTAAAAGGCATAATTATTTTAATTTTAATTATTTTATACTGTTTAGCCCTTAATTTACAATTCATTATTATAAATACTGTCACTATGAAAATCAATTTGATTTATTGTCAAAATGTAAATAAAGGGAAAACAGAAAAAAATGCTCATAGTCTAGCTTCAAAGAAAGAGACAGTAATAATAATATTCCAAAGTAATAAAGCGCTTTCTTAATAGATACATCGCACAGAAATTTCTGGAAGTTTCCATTTCACACAACGTTGCCAATAAATCTTTCATTGCTTAAAGGAAACTAATTAAATGAACAGTTTGAAAACAATTGGTTCACACATGCATCTCAAAAGTCAGGATAAAACGTAAGACGAGGACGTTTTTTTAATGTGGTAATATTATGGAATCTTAAAATCATTTTTTTCTCAAACACACGACGACATGCCGCCACTAGTATTGAATAAAATTTTAATTAAATTGATCAATTAATTAACAGTTAAAATCTGAAGATATTAAAATAGAGTATTGCCATCGAGAATACACAAATGCACCAGATTTGAAAACTCTAGAGTATCAAGAAGTGAGTGAAAAATGAATTACAAAATTCTATCTTTACAAATTGAATTATATAAAAATTTCTAAAATTAGAAACAAAGAACATTGTAATCGTATTTAATTAATTAATGTTTATTACTCTCATTAAATATAATGAGATTTGATGGTTTTAAGAAAATTAAATTATATAAAGAACAAACAAAATTGAAATCGGACTTTATTGTCATATATAGACAACACCACAGCATACCCCCGAATTCGGAGCCTCACCGGCTCCCTGTCGGTTGGATGGGTATGTGTGAAACATTATTGAAAAGCAAAAGAAAATATTACATCATGAGATATAAAAACACATAAAAGGTAACATAATTATACATGAACAGAGAAGAGTATAATGATATATAGAGAGTTACAATCCGAAAATAATATAAAATATATACAAGAGGAGTTATCAGATGAGTGCAGTGAAAGGGCAGGATGTTTCCTTTAGTTACATTGTTTCAAACAGTTGCAGCTCCATGATTCGGGTCTGTTAGTGCTGTTCGATGCTACGATAAGGAAGAATTGAATAATGAATTACAACCGGTTATATTGATGATTATTGTCGCAACCATCCTAAAAATCGTGGGATTGTTTTTTTGTTCTGTCTTTTTATTTATACTTAGGGGTCGCTGGAATTGTTACTCCAGGATTGGCAGTGATGTGAAGGATGAATTTTTCGAATGAATTACGGAAGATTTGGTGGTAGCTGGTTGCTGTTCTTAAGCTAGTGTGCTCTGCTGCTCGACTGGTTATTCATCGAATTTCTGGTTCCGGGAGGTGAATCTGTGGAAGTGTCTATTTCTAGGCTGGAGTCTGTGACGGTGTTGTATTTTGACTTTTAATTAGCTCTTCGTTAGTCGCTAGGAATTTGATGAGACGATCTATATTTCGTCTTGAGAGTTTGCTGGATAGGGCGCTCTTCCACTAATGCACTATGAATTGTGGGCTTGGTTCCTTGTGGTGATATGATAAAGTTAGTGGGCATCTAGTCGCGTAGCGTAGAGGTTTCCTATTTCCCCACATCCGCAGTAGTCTGTTGAATGGAGACCGATTCTCTTTAGGTAGCTGGGGAAGTGCCCATGGCCATTGGCGAATTGGATGCATTCTCTGGACCAGTGCAACTGTTTGTTAGACAGATAATGTATAAAAATGTCCAGAGTGTTTTCCCCTCGTCTTTCGGATTTTCTAGTATATCGAACAAGTTAAAATAACCTGTGTAAATATGGAGAAGTTTTGCTTATTTTCATCCAAAGTGAGGAGGATCGAGCACAGAAATATCTTCCCATTCATGTTTGCGAGCAGGCTAAGAGAAATGATCTAGAAAAGAGCTTTTTTTTCTCTAAGAAGTCTAAAGCTCGTCATTCACGAAAGGACTGTTCCATGGAATTTGGAGAGCATCGCTCCAAAACCCATCCTCAATGCAAAAATCCGATGAGAAGCAGCATAGTCCGGGCAAAAGTTTTGATTTTCATTTTCTTTCCTTCTCCATTTGGCGCGATGGGTCATAAAACTGAAATACGGGAGGGGGAGCAAGCCTCTCTCATAAAACAAAACACCACAAATTGTAGACCCGTGGAGGAGAGGGAGTGAGGCTTTCTCGCGAAAGCGGGGCGGGGGTTCCCGTTTTGAAAAAGGGAGGAGGAGTAGCTCAGTAGTCCTCACTCCGGTACGACCGGTAGCGTCGTTTGCATGGAGTCTCCATGAATGACAACTTAAATGAATGGGCTGAAAATTGGTACGGTGTGGACTGCTGCCACGCTATTTGACTTGGAGCAGTGTAAAGATCCGAATCATTAGCCATTATGCCACTGGGGCGTCTATCAATTTAAACATTTTATTTGCAAATGGTTTTTGCGGTTGTCTGTTCTTGGAATGGCAACATGTTGTATTTTCTTGCTATTTTTTAAGATTATTTTTTAAATAAAATTTTAGTAGATACTTTGATGGCGTTGGTAACGATTGTGTCTCGGCAATCCTTATTATTTTATATATTCTCTTGGTGATCTAAATCCTTTTAGGGTAAAAGGAAATATAACGCGGGGTTAAAAGATCGTTACTAGCAGTCTATCCGTGAATGTCCAGCTGAAAACGTGGCGATTTATCAAAATATCAAGGTCACAATTTTTGATGATTATAATATAATTCCCCTCTCCTCCATAAATCTTCTATTTAATAAAAATCTTTTTAAAGGAAATCACTTTTACTTGTGAAATATTCATTATTAATGAAAAACACTTGAAACTAATATTTAAATTTTTAGTTCGTTGTTAATCAATTTCTAAATTTTAACTTTTAGATTATGGATGGGCGAAATCTTAAACTATAGGGCCGCAGTGGCATAGTAGAAAGGTGCTTGCTTTGGGATAGGAGGGTTACAGGCTTTAAACCCGATTCCATTGAACATCCGTCCTGTATTGTGAGTGCTGCACGTTAAATCATATGTAAGGGGTCAAACGTCCTCCCGCTGGTGTGGTGCGGAAATTTGTAGAGGGGGTGCCAGCTCAGGTGCCTTCCTCGCCATCTTACTGTGTTTCAAAATTACAAGGTCCACTCAAAATAACCTTCGTGTTGTTTTCGAACTGGATGTTAATATTACTAAACTGAACTTAAAAGATATATATTTTTTTAATCGAGGATTTTAGTGGAGAAACAACTGGGGCGAATTTTTCTTTTTCCGAGTCACTAGAAGATAACACCCGTCTCCTTTTTGACAAGGTGTTCTTGATTTATCTCGTCAGCAATAAATCTAGTTCTCACATAGGTAATGATGCAAAAGAATAAGGGAGTAAGAAGATCGACAAGGTGATTAGAGTTACACAGATAAACTTCCGACGGATAGGAAACCTTATAATAATGAGAAATTAGGGCTGGTGCAATACATGTATCACTCGTAAGGAAATGGTTAAACATTTTCCTGTGTCATTGTAATTGATTTCAGGACTGAAGTCGTCATCGTTGCAGCAAACGTACAATAAATGTTCGATTCCTAGATGGCTTCTTTAGAATTAAATAATTATTTACTGTCTTCAGTTCTTATTGTAAAACAAAGGTCTTAAAACATAAATTTATCTGAAATTTAAGAAATTCTCTACGAATTTCTTTCAAAATGTTGAACAATTTTCTCTTTTTTTTGGTGTGAAGCTATACTACAAAATTCTTATTTTAAGTTTTTAATCTGAATATAATAATCTGAAAATACACTTTCCAAAGGTGAATTTAATACACTGATTAACCGCCTTCTAATTCATTTTTATGTTAAAATACAAACAGGAACTTCATGTAAAAATGTATTATTAACTTCGAAAATTTCAGTTTTTCCTTTCTAATTTTATTTACTTAATTTCTTTCGAAATAATTATGTGTTTACTTTGCTGTATGTGCTTTGAAATACGACAAAATAACAGCATGCGTATTAACTATTTTAGATGTATACTGATGACGCCACATGCCTTAGTAAGTTAGAATATTTATAACAATAAGCTAAAGTGAAAGCCTATTTATTTTTATACCTGATGTATTTCGTGTCAAACCACAGAAAATATTCGGCAGAAAGTTTCACAGCAACGCTCTTTTATAGAAATTATTTTTAATGTATAAGCTTCATTTGAAAATAGTTTCATTTACCATACACATTTGTGTCCCGAAATGTCGTTTGTGGACTTTAAGTTTATCGACTTAAGTTTAAAACTTATCCGGTCAACAAAAAAAAATCATTTTTGCAATATGGAGTTGGAAAAGCAAAGGAGGGGGCGCCATAGGAGGCTCTTTGTCAGTGAATTAAGTAAAAGGAAAGAATACACACCAGATAAAGTGTGCAATTCAGGTTTAATGGAAATCAAATTTACACTAGCACAACAGTCCAATTACATAAATAACAACATTAAAATTGGTACGCAGCATGTCATATACGCTAATGGCAAGTAGGAAGCAATTTTAACAGTAAATTTAAATTTGCATTCCATTAAATCTTTGTTGTATACGTTATCTGGCGTATCCTTTTGTTTTGCATTATTCGCTGACAAACAGCCCCATGCAGAGTTCACCCTATGCGTTTTCAAGGCCCCCATGTTATATTGCAGAAATGACTTGTTTCTGTTTGTCTGATCTACCTTTAAAGTTTGTAAACGCCATTTCAGACAACCTGTATGATCACTTTTGTAGTGTTGGGGCCATTCAATTCACTGCATGTGACATTGAAGCACAAGAGACAGTTTATATATTAGGCTAGCATATGCTTATAGTAGTTAAAACCTGTGAAAATGATCAACGCCAGCTGAATGAAGAAGGAGTGACAGATTTCCAGGGATAAGGGTGTATTGCGTCACTAGAGGAAACATGTCCTCCGCCCTTCTACTTTTTGCTGAAAAAATTAAATTTTTATTTAATTTTAGCCGCTTAAAATTAAAAATTATTAAAAGCAATAGTGTCCGGGAAAGTTAGCTTCGTTGCTAAATTTTTAAATTTCGTTGTCTGCCACGATATTCCAGGGTACTTTTAGATGTCTATAAATTTTTTGGTCTCTACTTTTTGAACGCAATCGCCGCCGCTGCTCCCCCCAGGAGGATGAATTCTTGAGAAGGTAGGCAAAGAGAGTAGGCCGATAGAAGCGGGTTTGTGAACACCGCTGAAGTTGGAGAAAAGAAAGCTGTTCTACGTTCTTGTTACAGTAAACTCTTGTTACAACGATATCCGATGCAACGAATAATCCCTCTACAACAATAAAATGTTGTGGCCCCGGTGAATTTGCATAGAACATAATGTTTATCTCCCCTCAATATAACGATATTCTGTACAGCGGTAAACCCCTGTTGAGTTTTTAAAATCTCAACACCACTTTCTTCCTCTGTAACAATATTTCTGTTTCCAAATATGATGATACAAATCCATCGCAATCTTTATTGACATCCCAGGAAGCTCTTCAATCAGTTCAGTCTCTACCGCATTTTTTTCAAGCCTTTCATCCACAAATGATGATCATTTTCGTGCATTAGACTTGATGCAAACCACGTTAGTTGACTTAACAGTTAAAAAAATGAATAAGCAAACGAAAATATTGGATTTTTTTTGATAAATAAGTTTCTCAGGTATGTGAACTATTTTATTGTATAGCTGAATTTTCAAGTTTTTGAATGCTTTAACAATCATTAACACTCTGGTGATGCTTTTTTTTGCAAAATGTATATTATTGTATTGTGCCAACATTAAAACAACCAAAATTTAAATTTTTTATATCGTAATTATATCGCCCCTCGATATAACAATACATCCCTCTATAGCAATATCTTTATTTGGTCCCCAAAGTATTGTTGTAACGAGGTATTACTGTATTATGGTTAGTTTTCACTTTCAAGTTCAGTGATACAATTACGCTTCCTTTCCATTTACGTTAATTTAGTCAGTGGAATAAAATTCATTGGAAACAGCATAACAAAAACATAAAACTAGTGTTCAAGATCTTTAAAAAGTATATTATTATATTTCCTCCCGGTTATTTAACTGGGAGGAAAACGAAACTTGATTTAGCTCTCCTGAACAGTAGAAGATTCGAACGTAACATAGTTCTAATTCTACTTATCACCACGCTACGTTCCGGAGAGAGAGCAATTTCCACCCCTAATTCGGTCATTTGCTGTATCTTTATGTATATAAAGTGATTTAAAGCACTTAAATTTAAATTATCTGCTTGTCTACAATTATATATAAGCCAACGTCATTTCTTTGAAACCTCAATTCTTCTGAAAAAGATAACTATATCTGGGAGTAAAACCAGTTCAAACGACTTTTGCCTTGGAGCATTTAGTCATTTGGCAAAAATGCTTTCATAGTTAATAAAAGTATAGAAAAATTCTTCATTGATGTCATAAAGAAACCTGCCAGTATTCGATGTAAGTAGTATTTATTCATTACCTTTT
>BGPR01004508.1:22812-110864 GCA_013235015.1 Araneus ventricosus | reverse complement strand
TTTGTAGAATATTATAATTTTTTATTTGTAGAATATTATAATTTTTTTTATTTAGAATATTATAAAATATTTTTTGAAAATTGTTAAAATTAGAGGGGGAAAATTGCTCAATAATTGGTGTTGCTGAAAATATTATAATTTTTTATTTGTAGAATATTATAATTTTTTTTATTTGTGGAATATTATAATTTTTTTATTTGTAGAATATTATAATTTTTTATTTGTAGAATATTACAAAATATTTTTTGAAAATTGTTAAAATTAGAGAGGGGAAAAAACTGCTCAACAATTGGTGTTACTGAAAATATAATTTTCTAAATTTTATGATGAAATTAAAATTTTTAAGTTATTTTGGGCAAAGTTATTATCATAAAAATCAATATTTCACTCAGTTGTTAGTTAATGAAAATTACAAATCTCTTCAAGGTTGCATCATTGTGAATCACTTTGAAATATGTTCTTTCTAAATTTAGGAACTCTATTTCTATTAATCTGTCCTTGTAGTGCATCAACATATAGACTTACATTTATATTTTGTCAGTGCTGGTGATTGGGGGCAGAACATTTATTGACACCTGAAAGTACCCTAGAGTAGAGGGGGTAGACAAAAAATGTAGTTACTAAATTTGCTAGTTTCCCTGGAGACTGCTGTCTGTGTATAATTCCTTGTTTTAGGCAACTGAATTTAACTTTTCTACAATAAGTGTGTGTGTGTGGGGGGGGGGGGGGGCCCCCCCCCCCCCCCCCCAAGTTGTCTCTTCTGTATTTTGTTATTATCATTAAAAATGTGTGTGATCTCTCATTTTGTCTCATTCCTCTCTCTCTCTCTCTCATTTCCTCTCATATATATATATATATTTTATATATCTTGTTCAAATTTTGCAATCGATTTTAAACTAACTTCCCGATGAGCTGGAGACTTGAAACTTTAAACATAGCTCAGAACTAGATGACAGTGCAATATTAATTCGCTTTCTTGTGTGTCTGTCTATCTGTTTGTCTGTCATTTCAGATTTTGCATGACACATGCACAGTACGTTTTTCAGTATATCTCGAAAACTATTAACATTACAGACTTGTTTCTTGGGTATATATATGGCCCTTGGGATCATCGAAGTACCCCCATATTTTAGCCATATCTTTGTGCGTGCGCAGTACATTTTTCATTATATCTCGAATAATCTAAGTAGGAATTAACTTAAAATTTTTTTTTTATATTACTTGTTTCTCTTATGCTAATCCAGTTAAAATGTTTTTAGACCAAAATACCTTGTTGTGAATGCCGATGAAGGTGAACCAGGAACTTGCAAAGACAGAGAAATCATGAGGCATGACCCTCACAAACTCGTAGAAGGCTGCTTGGTAGCTGGAAGGGCTATGGGAGCAAGAGCAGGTAAAAATTATTTGTTTATTTTTTGCAGTGCCCAAGAGCTTGATATTTCAGTTACTTTGACTTTTGAAAACTGCTGTGTATTTTTTATGTGTGTAAGAATTTGTTTTAAAAGTAAATATTAGAGAAATGAAAATTGTAATTAGTTTATTTATCAAGAATTATTTTGTGATATGTGGCATGGACTATCTTGATTGATGTTTACAAATACCAAATTGATCCGATTTCATGTAATGGTTAGAAATGAAAGAAAATACTGCAGTTTTAAATTAGATTTTACTTATTTCTTTGTAGAATCTTCAAGACTGCAAAAGTTTAGTAATTTTTTTTAACAAATAAATTTTGTTAGTTTTGTTTCCTAAATTCTGATTTATATTTGTTTTGCATGCATTCTAATGATCATTATATATACATAAATGGGAATTCTATCTGTACTAACAATACAGAATTGCTGCTAACAATGTATAGTAATTTAAAATATTACAAATACATGTAAGAAATATAACACTCTGTAATAACACTATAGTAAATACATTGTACTGTATTGTATGAGGCATGATGAGTCTTCTTTAGGAAAAACATCACTTTTATTTGATGATTTTTCACAAAGACATTTCACACAAACTGTGTGGCATCGAATTCCTCTTCAAAACATTTCTTCTCTGTTGCAGGGCAATGTTTGCTAAAGACAAATATGCCATTGACATTCTATTTTTATTGCGTTTAGAAATATATTGGTGCCAAACTTTTTTTAAAATTAATTTCTTTAATGGCCGAACAATTTTTTTAATTAATTTCTTTTCTTAAAATATTTTAATAATAATTTCACAAATCTAATTTTTTATTTGTTACAAATATCACAACGTATAAAATATGAAGCAGAAAGAACTATAACAATAGAAGTGAAATAACATTAACAAAAATAGGTTCACAAATCATGATCTTTATCTACTTTTTATAAATACTGCAGTAATGTAGAGAAAAGCCTTTAAATGAACTGATTCTGAAATTTAAAGAAATGCAAATATTTTGAATTAATTTAATTTATATATAGTCTTACTTGTTACAAAATTCTTAACTTTCTGTGTTAGTTATAACTGAGTTTTTCATAAGATCTATGAATGATAATGATTGCATTTCAAATTTGGTAAGGTTCGCAGCATTTTTTTATGCCTTGCATTTTCACTGTGGAATATTGTATTTATTCTGTATCTCACGTATTTCTTTGACATTGCAGCATACATTTATATTCGTGGAGAGTTTTACAATGAGGCATCTAATTTGCAAGTAGCTATTAAAGAAGCCTATCAGGCTGGATTCTTGGGAAGAGATGCTTGTGGATCTGGATACGATTTCGATGTATTTGTTCATAGAGGTGCTGGAGCTTATATCTGCGGTGAAGAAACAGTAAGTTGAAGACATTAATTTAAACATAATATAATACCTCAGGATTTAAGTACAAAAGCATTCAAGAGAGGATTTCAAGGACTGAAGAAATTGTTCAGAGTTGTAAAAAACACAATTTTATGTTTTTTAAAACAGTGGTCCCCAACCCCCGGGCCGCGGACCGGTACCGGTCCGTGGATCAAATGGTACCGGGTCGCCCAAGGAACATTAAATTATTTCCATTTTTATAAGCTTTTATTCAACTTGACTGTCTTCCTTCAAATCTTGTGATCGATTTCTTACCCCCAGATGGAACCGTCTCGTTGAAAAGAAGCAAACTCAGGGTTCTCGTCGATTTAGCGTTCTAGTGAGTTAAAATGCTAAATCACTTTATATTCATTTTTTGGTGTATCTGTATTTTATTTTGAATATGCTTAAATATTTGTTTATTAAAGAACCAATTATTAAACATGCTTTTTTAATGTTTAAATAAAATACAATTAAAATTATTAAATCAAAACCATCTAAAATATAAACAATCAATGTCCCCCCCCCCCCAGCGGGCCGCGGTAAAATGATCAAACGTTGACCGGTCCGCGGCAGTAAAAAGGTTGGGGAACACTGTTTTAAAACACAATTGTATGAAGGCTGGTATCTGTAGACTGGAACTAAACAAGTTGCCTTCAGTTGCATAATCATGGGTCAATCCAGACGAAAATTGGGGCCGTTTTGTGGCACCTTCACAAAATTCCACTTCATAAAATCGTCCCCTTCACAAAATTTCACTTCATAGAAACGGCCCCTTCACAAAATTCCACTTCATAAAATCGGCCCCTTCACAAAACTCAAATTCACAAAAATGGCCCCCTTCACAAAATTCAAATTCTTAAAAACGGCCCTTTTACAAAATTTCACTTTATAAAAATGTTCCCTTTTTAAAATTTTTCCACAGCCAAACAACGATTCGTGAAAATTTTTCCAGTATTAGGTATTCTCACTTTTCTATATCAAATCGATTTTAAAAGTGAAGGTGCATTTCTGCATAATTAAGTGTTTTGTTAACAAAGTTTCAATGTTTCAACTTTCTTTTAACAATAAACCGCTATTATTTTTTTAATGACTTTTTAAAAAGTTTTTGAATGAGGCATTGCACAATATATGTATATGAGTATTTTTTTTTTCAGTATTTTATCAAATTACTGCATATATTTGGTTCAATGAAACACTTTTGATATTAAAGGTAAAATATAAAATTATGACTGCTGAAGTTAAAGGTTTTACATGATAAAAAACTTTTTCACAAAAATATTTTTATTTTTCACAAAAATGGGCACCTAAAAAAAACCTGGAACGACCCCCGGTATTGATAAAGATTGTAAATAAAGGGAAAGCTATTAGATTTTTACCATGATTTTATCAGTTTTAAAATTCAGCATGTTTTTATTCATGCATAAAGTAACAGTTTTACTATTAAGATTTCAAGTATGATTATTATGCATTGCATAATACATTAACTGTAAATAATTTAAATGTTTTAATGATTTAAATAAAATTTTACAATTGAAAGAGTTAGTTTTGAATATATCATTTTTATATATTTTTTAAATACGAATATTAAATCAGTTGGGACTTTGAATAATCAACTGCTTTATTAAAGTTACTATGATCTGTGCCAGGGGTGGAGAATCTGCAGTCTTTTTGAGTTTCTTATACAATCTTACCAGTTATTTGCAATTCGTATTAAAATAATATACTTGTCTGTAATATAATAATAATTAGAAAACAATAGCCTTTAAGATTCTGCTCGTGCAACCTTTTGCTCAGCAGCCAAAGTTTAATGAGGCCTCATTAAACTTATTCCCACCCCTGATCTATGCTTTTTGTTTCAATTTTTAACCGCTTAAGGACTGAATTATTTTGAATTGTCTTTCAAACCTTTAGTACTTAGGGCGAGTTAATTCGGGTTATGTCCTTAAGCGGTTAAACTGAATAAAACTTGATGGGTCTTCTGAGCAATGTTTTCAATTTAGGCTTTGATTGAATCTTTGGAAGGCAAGCAGGGAAAGCCTCGACTGAAACCGCCATTCCCTGCTGATGTGGGAGTATTTGGCTGCCCAACCACTGTGGCCAATGTTGAAACTGTTGCAGTTGCACCAACCATTTGCAGGCGGGGTGGAGCTTGGTTTGCTTCATTTGGTAGACCCAGAAATTCTGGTACAAAGGTAATTTATTTAATTAATCATACAGATACAATATGCTATGTTTTGACGGCCCAAATATTACCCCAAAAAATTACATAATAATATACTGATTTGTATTATAGCATTATATATATATACTAGCTGCCTTCAGCGACCAAATTGTTCGCCGGGAATATAATTTCAATTGAATCTCTTGTGTATAATTTGATATTTATGATTCCCTTCAAAAAGTAATTTTAAATTTTATTTGTGATAGACATTTTCTTTCATGAACGTCTATAATGGTATCAAGTAACTGTCTGTGTCATGTAACATACAATTGCACAGTGTTGGCAGCAACTTCACTTTCTTATTTCTCTTGCAAAACATGCATTTAATTTCAACATTAAAATAATGTAGCACATTTTACTTCCAGCAGCTTGTTAGCTGGATGAAAGTATACTTATAAAACATAGCATTAAGCATTAAGATATTACCTTAGCTTTCAACAATGGAAGAGAAACACACAAATAAATGTTTGTTTAAACAAATGAAAACGGTTTGAATTGCTTTGCAGCACTGAAAAGTATTGTTGTAAATTATGCCGAAAAAATACTTTTAAAAGGTTATTAAAATTAGAGAAAAAATCGTGTGACAACTTGATATCATTGAAAAGATGATTTTTTAAATTTTCAGATGCTATAAAAATAATTTTTGAGGTGTAATATGTTCGGAAGTTATTAAGGAAAAATCGTCAAAATTTAGCTTACTTTTTAATTAATTAAAATTTCAAAAAAATCCCTCGGCTCCTATGTGCACATTCCCACCCTCCAAGGTATGTTTGTTCCAAATTTTGTTGCTCTAGGTCTAGCGGTCTGTCCTGTAGAGCACCAACAGCTCTTATTGACGAGCAGCCACTGGAATGGTGCAAATATATATGTGAATTGCATCCTGTGAGATTATTTATTATTTCTTGTGGTAAAGAATTTTTTAAAGTGTGTTGAATTTCTTTGCTTACAGTTGTTTAACATCTCTGGGCACGTGAACAATCCTTGCACCGTCGAGGATGAGATGTCCATTCCTTTGAAAGAACTAATCGAAAGGCACGCAGGGGGTGTCTTAGGAGGGTGGGACAACTTGCTAGGAATTATTCCTGGTGGTTCATCTACTCCTGTTATTCCAAAGAAGTGAGCATTTTTAACCATATACCTATGAGTACTCCATATTTCCAGAAATGTTTATAATGGATCATTTCTTTAAACACAACCATTTAATGTTTGAATTATGTTTGGATGAGTGTTTCTTTTTACTTTCTCGTATACGAAGTATACAAAGAGAAAGTATTGTAATTGTCAAAAATTTCGAACTCGAGATTTTGACGAATCTCCACGTTTTAGACCTCCCCGAGTCCGAAAAACACATTTTGGAATTATGCCTCTCTGTGAACACGATAACTCGAAAACTATTAAAGCTATAGGGATGAAATTTGGTATGTGATCTTTACACATAATTTGTAGGTTTCTATCAAATTTTGGAGAAAATCCGTCTATGGAAAGTCTGTCTGCGTTCATGTGAACACTATAACTCAAGAACTTGAATAACTAGATGGATAAAATTTGGTACACAGTTTTATCATCAGGATTGTAGGTCAGTATAAAATTTTGGGCCAATTCTATCGAAGGGTTGACTGTCTGTCGATCTGTGTAATCGCAAACTTGTGAACACAGTAACTCTTTTAAGATAATGACTTAGATATATGAAATTTGGTATTCGCCTTTCTAACCTTAATTGTAGATTCGTGTCCAATTTTCGTTTAAATCGGTTTGAAAAAAAGGCTTTGAAATTGCTTATTCGTTTTTTACCCCATTCTGCTTATCTATGTCGCAAAAAAAAAAAAAAGTTGCGAACACCGGAGCAAGCGTTTTCTCCACCTTAGGGAATACCGCACGTTTTCTGATGCACGGTGTCTTCCCCCCCCCATGTTATTCCTATTCGAGAAAGTTTCAGGGACGCCACTCCCACTGGTTCCGAATGCAGTAAAATAGCCATTAATCAGAGCTACTACTGTAAATCTTACTGACTTGGAAAAAGGAAGAATAAAAAAATTCAAAATAGAGGAACTCATGTTTATTCTTTCATTTCTGGATTTTTTGGGCCATGGTGGCTAATTTTTGACTCTTTGTTAAGCTCTTTACAGAAAAAAAATCCTGACTTTTTTTGGACTCTTGCTGTACGTGGCTCTTGCATGGCCAAGTTCCTCCATTTTCAATTTTTTTATTCTTTCTTTTTCCTTCCAGTGTTATTTTGGTTGCTGCTGCATTCACATGTTGCTAATACATGATTATTTTATTTTTTATAATTTCTTGGTTTTTATTACTCTGATTTATTTCAATTTCTTTTGATATATTTTTTCATATTTTGTATTAATGTCTTAGATATTTTTCTCTCAGCAGTGTTTTTGCTTGTCAAAATTGCCCCCCCCCCCAACTTTTCATATCATACAGTAATACCCATTTCTATCTGAAGAAGGATATGATTTTATTCTTCCTCACCCTTTTATCATGATTCTTGGGTAGACTATTATAATTAAGTGAGATATTTAATTTTTTCAAAATAGTTATAAAAGGCTGCTCAAATTAATTGATCCTTAGTTCACAGAGTTCATCTCTCATATGTACAGTAGAACCCCGCTAATCCAAAATTCTGGTTAATCCGAACCGATCTTATTTTCGAAAATTATATGTAATTGAAAATATTACCCGAAAAGATTTAATATACATACTAAAAACAAAAAAGTACTTTTTCAGCATGCATAATTTTGTACACATTGAAGAAACTAATGCAATTCGCCGTAAGATAAGGTCACTTCATACAGGAGCACATCCATTATTCTAATGAAAAGGGGAGACATATTCTCTTTCTATTGCTTTTGAATAAAAGAGTTCAAGAGATAGTAGTGCTGAGTACTTAAACTTACATTTTTTTAGCACACATCTTTTTCGTTTCTATTTTTATCGGAATTTCGGGTAATCCGAATTTTTTGTAATCCGAAACAGGCACCGCTCCAAATTAGTTCGGACTAGCGTGGTTCTACTGTATTATTAAGAAAAATTTGGTACTCTTTAGATTCCCTTGTAAATGTTTTTTTTTAAATTAAAGCATAGCAAATGTTGATTGTAAGTGAAAGTTATCTTAATTAGCTTTATTTTGGAACACATCAAATATCTACTTAAACTTGTTTATTTTTATTTAAAAGAAAGTCAATGAAAAATATCCATTATCAAGAAACAAATATGCAATAAAATCATTGCAGATGACATATATATGATTAAAGAAAATTCAAAGTAAGGGCCTTTCTTTCAAAATGCCCTTACTGAAATTTGAATTCTATCTTTACATGATTAATAATAATAAAAAAAAATTAGACGGCAGGATTACATTTTTGTCTTGTTAAGGATGTGTTAGTCACGCATGTGCTGGCTTGAGAGAGTGCTAAGAAAGATAAAGAAGAAAAAGCAAAATTATATGAAAGAAATTGCAGATTATGAAGATTCTCAGAAATTACTTTTATGAGGTTTATTGAGGAATATTAATCTGTGCCCATGTTTCTGTGGACTTCATATCTAAGCAGTATAAATTTTTAACTTTCGAAATAGATAAAACATGCTTAACCCTCTGAGCACTTGAATCTTTGAATCCACTTTGAATCTTCTTTTTGTTGTTTCTTTTCACCCTTTTGTAAATGGAAAACTGAATTGTTGAAAATTGAATTGTTTGTGTGGGATTGCGTCATGCGACCCATCGTTTAGACCACACGGCTTCGGCCAGGTCGGGAATAATAATAACCCTCTGAGCGGTTAGCTATTTTGATCTACTAGCTTTAAAATCTTAAAAATTTGCTTTTAAAGTGAATAACTGGACCTTCATTGTGTTTAATCAAGTCTCAAACCCTAAAAAAATTTTATCCATGGTAGTTTAAGAAATGAAACATATAAATATGAATTATCTTCTTTTGAACTTGATATGAGAAATGGAAAAATACGTGTAAAATGCTCAGAGGGTTAAATACATTTTTTTTGTTGTTCTTGCCAATTATTTCACATATAATTTTTATTTTGACCATTCACAAATGCTACAAGCTGAAATTCAAGAGAAAATTAGTCTTTTGAATAGTTTTGTGGATGAATAGGCATATTATAGTATTAAGTATCTCATTCATCAAATTTCTTGATTGCTGTTCAATGATTTATTATGCATAAGGCAAAATATTAGATTTTCTTCTCTCTTTGCATAAGAACAAATATTACCAGTTTCCAGAATTTGTCCTTTAAATTTATGATTTTTGATGTAGTAAAAATAAATAATAAAAATGCGAAACTTTTTCACTCTTCTTTACATCAAGTTATTCCAATTCTCTTTTTAATACGAAGAAGTTATTTATTTAGAAGATATTTGAATATATATATATATAATTACCACATTAAAAAAAGAAACTCCATAACTTTCCTTGCTTTAAAATTGTGAAAATTAGATGCATGTGAACTAAAAATTTTTGTTTCCTTATTTAATTACTTTTCTATAAGTCATTAAAAATTTATTGGCAACTTTATGTAAAAGAAACTTCTGGAAGTTTCTAAGTGATGTTAAAGTTTAAGCTTGTGCCTGATTTCTTTGAATTTTTGTTTATTTTCATTGTCTTCTACCAGTTTAGTCTGTTTGATTTTCAAGCTGGATATCAGCATTTCCTTTGCATTTCGTAAATAAACCAAATTACTTTCTAAAACTGTCTTTTTCATTGTGACAATATTGTGTTAAACACTTTGTGATATAATTTTTAGTAGAAAAAGTGTTTCATAAAAATTTTCTTTCAGAGTTTGTGAGGATGTTCTTATGGACTTTGATGGGTTGGTAGCTGCTCAGACTGCCTTGGGGACGGCTGCAATCATTGTGATGAATAAGCAGACAGATATTATCAAAGCCATCGCACGGCTGATAGAGTTCTACAAACATGAGAGCTGTGGGCAGGTAAATGTTGCGTTTATGTTTATGTAAAGGAAAGCTTACAAAAATTTACTTATGAAGAAACTATAATCAACTCTTAAAAGCCTGCTTTTTTAAAAATGGTTTTTGACTTTAGTTTCTTGAAAAATACTTTGAATACTTTTCATGGGAAAAATACTTTTAACAAAAAACCTATTTTGTTTTAAATATGGTTTATGGCCCAAAACGGTTTGTTACCAACTGACAACATTCGGCTTTATTTCAAAAAAAAATTTCCTTGATAAAATGCTATAATATCAAACACAGATGAATTTTAGTAAATGATAATACTGATACGGAATTTCATTAATCATTGTAGAATAAAACATGGTATTTTCAAGTGTGTACAAACAAAGCTAACCAGCGGGAGTGTTCTCCCCTAAACTTTCTCGTATACTCCCCCCAAAAGGTGCCGTTTCTCCTTCCCCCGCGTGGCTAAAAAAATTCGAACCTACTGTTATCCAGAATCCAATGACTATCAGAAGGTTTTTCATTATAGTGATTGAAAAATATCTAGGTAAAGAATTCAAAGAGATGCGTACCGATTAAAACGCATCTATCGCACACTGCTAGGTTTCACTCTTGCCGTCTCAAGGACAAACTGATGTAATTTGCTCCTTTCTTGAGCACAGACGATTGCTTCCGTACGCATGCACGTGGAGATAGCGGATTGGTTTCAATAGTAAATTATACATGTCGACAGACAGTCAACCCTTTGACGGATTTGGCCCAAAATTTTATTCAGACCTACATCCATACGATAAAACTGTATACCAAATTTTTTCCATCTAACTATTCAAGTTCTTGAGTTATAGTGTTCAAATGACTTCGGACGTACAGACGGACAGACTTCCTGTTGACGGATTTTGTCCAAAATTTGATAGAAACCTACAAATTATGTTTAAAGACCACATACCAAATTTCATCCCCGTAGCTCTCATAGTTTTCAAGTTATCCCCGTAGCTCTCATAGTTTTTGAGTTATCGTGTTCACAGATAGACATAATTCCAAAATTGTGTTTTTTGGATTCGGAGAGATCTGAAACGTGGAGATTCGTCAAAATCTCGAGTTCAAAATTTTTGACGATTACAATACTTTCTCTTTGTATACTTCGTGTATGAGAAAGTAAAAAGATGCAGCCTTAAGTGAAAAGTATCAATTTATTTATATTTTTTTTTATGAGCACCCAGGCTGTCATTTATATGTTGTAAATTGATTTATTAAAAGTTTCAGTATGTGTCATATTGGCAAGAACAGGCATTAGTTTGTCTTTTTTTCACGATTTTAGACGACAAAATTGTGTATGTTGCTTAAAGGCCAGACTGGGCATTTAAGGGTTAATATCAGTTGTTCTGTATATATTTCAGGAATGTTAAAAAAGGCATGTCAAAACCATTTGGTTGAATGAATTTTATGATATATTATTTAGATTGCTAAATTTGGAGTATTGGTATTAGATAATAAATATTTGTAGAACTTAAAATTTGTTAAAAATATTAATTAAAGAAGTCAATAAACCTCTTCCATATTTGTGAGGAATTACCTTCATATTAAAAATGATTGAAAAATGAACATTAAGAATTAAAGCAGTGATTTTTAATTATTGCTTGGTCTGTGTATGTAAAAAAACCCTGCAAAGCATGGGAGAGGCATTTTTAATAATTTCCATAAATTTGGTTTGATTTCATTATGTGACAACTTTACTATGGATTTATCCACTTTATTTCCATTTTTATTGAGTCAATAGTAGTAAATATTAAAATGGATTGAACTGAAAATGAAATGGAAAATATTTGTTTCTCACTGAAATAATTCCATAAAATATTTCAGGTATTGAAAATGAATTATGTTGCAATCTTGATTATAAATTGAATTTTCTCTTATGTGTCTTTACAGTTTAATTTTGTTAAATTATTAATTTTGTTTCATTAAATCAATTAATAAACTTAGGAAATTTTGTTGGTAGTAAAATGGGGGAAAAAAAAAGTGTGCAAGCATATATATATATATATTCATTTGTGTATATTACACAAATTCAGTAATCTCTATTAAAGAATGAGTTAAATTTTTCTGCATATTAATATTTTCTTTATTGTTAATATAAATTCTAATTATCTTCAATTTTTTAAATAGTGCACACCGTGCCGTGAAGGTGTTGGCTGGATGTACAAAATTATGAATAGATTTGGTAAGTTTGAATTAATTAGTTACATAATTTTTTTCCTGTCTTTTAACCTTCTATACATTAGACACAATTCTCATGTTTTATTA
Organism: Araneus ventricosus; assembly: GCA_013235015.1. Classification (NCBI taxonomy): domain Eukaryota; kingdom Metazoa; phylum Arthropoda; class Arachnida; order Araneae; family Araneidae; genus Araneus; species Araneus ventricosus. Next base: position 98,597 of record BGPR01004508.1, on the reverse strand, counting down.
CGGTCATCTCTTGTTTTGCATCAGATGGAAAATGAAGCTGATTTTCTTCTCAGCTATTATAGCATAAATACTTGTTACTGCAAAGAAAGAATACCCTTTAGAGTTGCTTTATTTTGTTAATAATAAAGACTAAAAATGGTAAACGATGCAAAAAAAAGAAACCTTCCATTTTTCATGTTAATGTATCAAATGTGCAATGCTTTATAATATGGTAAGTGTGAAAAGTACTTTGTAATTGTCTAAGTCAGTGGTTCCCAACCTTATTGGTTGTGCGGGTCACCTGTTGTGTAAAAAATATTTTGAGGCCCGCTAACTAAATATATAAGTAAAAAACACAAACACATATCTATAATATAAACACCGTCTGGAGGCCTCCAACGCTCCAGGAATGTGGACGTGGCTCGCCCAGAAGGGAAGACTTCTTTTCTTAGAAGTCGGAGTAGGGGAGGGAACAAAGATTTCTTAGAATTCAACAGTTTTCAAAGGGGGGGAAGTGAATTTCCTTTATCTCTGAAAGAGAAATCGTTCAAGTATTGTTTTTGAACTGGAAGGAAACAAAGGTTAGCAAGAGAGAGATTTGCACGATGGAGGGCGAGACAAAGACGAGAGACATTAAACAGAATTCAAACCGCAAATATTTAATTAATTAGAATTTATTTTTTCACTTCTCGGAGATCTTTACTTTCATTTTTGTTAAAAAGGTTCTTTCTTTTTCGTACTTGATTTTGGAATTGAATATTTGTATATTTTGCAAAACGAAAGTTAGTGTCAATTGATTCATCATTTCTGTTTCTCATGCTCTTTTTATTTCTTAAGCACCGCCAATTAGATCTGAGATATTGTTTGCGAGCTAAAAGCCCGTCTTAGACGGGCACAAATCTTCTAGTAATACATATTTTATATGTATTATATGCCAGTAATTATTAAAGCTTACTGTAAAAGGATAAAAATATATTGTTTATAAAGCAAAGAAAAATATTGCTATTACTTAGCTGTAACAATGCAAGAAATCTCAAAATCAAGTGGTGAAGATTCAAAATAAAAAATTTTGACATTGTTTATTCCTCACCAGAGAGTCAATATCTGGATTAAAACTTGACAGTTTCAGCCTCTAGTCACTTTTCACATTCAGTTTGTTTCTGTACTTATGCTTCAAAAAAAGTTGAGAAAGCAAATTCACACAGATAAGTGGTCAAGAATCCCATCAAGTGTCTCAGTGCAAGTTTGGGAATTGCTGAACATTTATAATGAACGGGACCAATGATGTTCTAAAAAACGTATTTAGAGTCTGATCACATGATAGTACAATTAATGAGTCTTCTTCATTTCATGGTTTGACTAGCGTTTGGCAGCTCACTAATACGCTATCTGTGGCCAACTAATTGGCTGCAGGCCATAGGTTGCGAACCACTGCTCTAAGTAGTTCAAAAGAGTGTAAAGATGTCACTAGTGCGATGTCCTTGCACTTTGATCAACAGTTTTGTGCGATTTCCCAACATTTTCACTTTCGGCACTTACTATGTTTACCACTTTTAGTCCTTGTTTATTTACAAATTGTTTTAAGTGCATAGGGTGACCCAGGGTAATTCACAATCACCACATTTTTGGGGTAAATAATGATCACTTAATTTTTATTTTAAAAAATAATTTTTTTATGAAATTTGAGATATGGCCAGGAATCCTTGAACATTTTACTTAAGTACAGTAAACTCTTGATTATCCGGCATTCAAGTATCCGGAAAGCTCAACTAACCGGAAAAATTAGAAAATGAGTTTTTCTAAAAATTTTACATCCACACTCCAAAATTTAGCATGTGCCGTTCCATTCACGCGGACAATTTATTTCTGGAATGCAACATCGGCTCCGCACGGTGGGGCGTAGAAGAAAGAAAAGAAAACAACAACAATAAAGCAATATACAGTACTGTGACGCACACAGACTTGTTTTTTTGGGGGGGAGGGGTGTTCAAAAGCAAAAGTGAGAACCAAAAAAATAAAAATAATAAAAAAAAGAAAAACTCCTCACCTTTTGTCGAAAAACGAGACCTAAAAATGAAATCGCCAACCGAAAAAAAGTTAAAGGGATAGAATCGGTAAAAAAAAAGCTCATGGGGAGTTACTCCAGATTGGTAAGTCTCTTTCTTTTCCTTTATTTATTTAATCTCCGAATACCGGCAGATGTTAAATTCGATTGTGTAATATCACGTGCAGGAGTGCGAATTGCGCAATAACCCTTTCGATTTTTTCAAAGATAATTAGTTTTGATATTCAATCTAGAATTTGTGTATGATCATTTAAAAGAGTTTTATTATTCTTGCTGAGTAGAATATTTTTCAGTTTCATTGGCTATTTTTATATGCTTATATTTTTTCAATCCATATATATTTACGGTAAAAATTCGGCTGCAGATCATACTTTTTTTTATCATCAATGTTAAATTAAAATCTTCATAATATGTATTGCAAATATGTTATGGAAGATACAGAAGTATTCTTGAAAATTATATTTAATGCACATTTCAAAATGACAAAAATAAATTATTTGGCCGAAAAAATCTTTTTTTTTTTTTTAAAAAAAAAAAAGGCTATGGCTACCTCCCCCCTCTCATTTTTTCCGTCACACTCAACTATCCGGACTTTTCAGGTATACGGAAATCGGCTTTTTCCGAGCATGCCGGTTAGTTAAGCTTTTACTGCATAACTACATTTATTCAATTATAATTTGCTGTTTAGTTTATCAAATTAAGCATCTTTTAAACGGCTTACTATACTTGTCATTTCAAAGATGGGTTCCTGAATATGCACATTTTTACAAAGATTCTCCTCCCTCTCTTAATAATAAATATTTTGTGTGTTATTTTCTTTTTATTTTATCTAAAAGTAGTGCCAAATCTATGCCAAATCTCACACTCCTCTGTGCGTGCAATGTGCTTAAAAAGGGGTAGAAAGTTTTCTCTTCACGTATTAATATAATTACAGTGAACTATATCAAATGTTGTCCCCTTATAGCTGGGGTAATTAATGATCATTGTCATTTCTTGTCATAAATACCATCAGAAATAGCTAATAAATATAATTTAAGTTCTTTTAAATTAAAGTTCATATTTATTAACTGTAATTAAAAAACATATTTTAATTGTAGCTACAATAGCTTTTTTTTCTAATTTGTCTTAATTTACTGGTCTATTGATTGATTCTATGTTTGCAGAATTTTTTAATTGATAATTTTTAAGCTTATTAAATTAGTCTGATAAATATGGTAAGAAACTATAAACCTAAAAAAGATATTAAGTTTCTAGGAGTCAAAATTAATGAAGTTGTTCCAAAGATTGAAAATGAAAGTTTCAGTGTGAGAGCTGTTACTATAGCTGTTGAAATTCCGTTCTCAAATTTACATTCTCACTTAATGAAAATAATCCGTCACAGTAGTAAAACATTTGTTAGCTGTTTCCTATATTCCTGCAGAATACGAGAATGAATTGGCTGCTTGCGTAAAGAGTGTGGCAAGATGGGGAATAGAAAGAAATTAAAATAACTGTTTATGATTTTGTAATTAAAAATAAAGAAGGTACAAATATGAATTAGCTGTGCATTTACAAAAATATTGTCACTTTAAAGATTATATGCCTGAGGAAGAAGGTTTTGTGAGTTCATTTATGCATAGGCGTAATCTACGGCAATAAAGCCCATTATTCTCAAAAGATCCGAAACGTGACAGAATTGAAAAAATAAGTGCCAAATGTATTTTTTTATGGTCCTATATTCCTTAAATGGAACTGACCCATTCACTGTTGATTATGTAGCTATAAACAGTGCATATAAATGTTAAAAAATTTTGCAAAGCTTTTTAGAAAACTTAAAGTGTTACATTTTTTTGCTTTTCTTCAAATAAATCATCTTATCAGCTACTTAGCTATGTTTTGTTGGTTTCTTTATTTGATCTAATGTATTATTTATTAATTACTATTGAGTAAACATTTTTAAAATGCCTCTTCATTAAAAAAAACTAGGTGATCAGGAATTATCCCAGAAGTGATCAGGAATTACCCCGATCCAGGAGTAATTACTGATCACTGAAAATTTAAAACATTTTAAATTTTATTTTAATTTTCAAAGAAAAGAAGACTGCATAGGACTCATCTCATAAGTCATCCAACGTTCACCAAAAATTAAATTTCTGCCTTGAACAGTTTTTTCTCAAAATGGATGTTTGCATTTTTTGATCACGAATTACCCCAGGTCACCCTACTAACTGAACAGCAAACACTTTCCTAAAAGATTTTTATGTTTGGACAACAAACACAAGAAGTGTTGCTACATCCAAGATTTGTAGAACTATTATATTTCTCTCATGAGCTAATAAAAACCCATTGAATATGGTAAAGAATTCGAAACATGGAAAAGCCATCTTGAAATAGCACTGAAACCATGCTGAGGTCAATAGGCTTTGTAACAATGAAAAACAATCGACATTGAACAGATTCTTAAATGTTTTACTAGCAAAGAAAAAACATGACTAACTCTACATATTGTTATTTTATATATGTAATAACCACAATAAGAAATTAAATAATTTATTTTTGCATCTTCAAAATGATTAAATTAAATTCCTTTAACCCTTTGTGGCGCAAGGCATTACATTTTTTGAAATATGATGAAAAAATATCATGAATGTGTTTAGTTTATTGTCTAGACATAGAATCTACATTTAAAAAAAAAAAAAAAAAAAAAAAAAAAAACTTACTTCATTCTGAGGGGGTATGAGAACCCCCTTAGATACAGCCACCTTGATACACTCAAAAAATATTGTTGAATCTTACAGAAAATCATAAATTACAACTTCAAGAATATTGGAGGAAAATTTTCGAGTTAATTTGCTGAAATTGTAAACGTCCAGAACTGAAAAAATTTTTATATCTGAGTTAAGGAATTTTCCCAAATGTTATCGTTAATAATTCCTATTCCGAAATGAAATTTCATAAGGCTGCTATGTACATTCTAAAAGGAGTACTATTAGCCCTATCCTAAACCTATTATTTTCCATTTATAGTTGAATTTAACGGTTGAGAAGCGAGTGAAATTAGGTGTGCCATCAGCTGGCACACTGCGCCGCCAAGGGTTAAACATAGTCCAAGGAATGTGTCTCAGTTAAATATAAAGTGATTTGTTACTTAAAGTTTGTGTTCTTTTAATTGCCCACTTTGTTTCAGGAATTTTCCCAAACTTATCTTTAGTAATTCCAAAACGAAACTTCATAAGGCTGCTATATACATTCTAAAAGGAGTACTATTTGCCCTATCCTAAACCTATTATTTTCCATTTATAGTTGAATTTAATGGTTCAGAAGCGAGTGAAATTACGTGTGCCATCAGCTGGCACACTGCACCGCAAATGATTAAAACTCTGGTAAATTATTTATTAGTTAGCAAAAAATTCGGGTAATGGACGTCTTTGAGTGGAGTGTGTCCATTAAGCAATTACTCATTGTTTATGTAGTGGGTATTTAAAAAGCATATTTCATGTAAAAGAGAAAGTTTTTGGTTCATTAAAATGTTTCCTGATGTATATTTTGTGTGAAATTAAATTATTTCTTCCCTTTCCTTAATCTTTGCAAGTGTAATTTTTAAACAGTTTTCTGAGGAAAATATATATGTTCAAACATAATATTTGTATATTAACAACTTTCAGGTTTTTTTTACATTAACTTTCTTTTAGCTGTTTGTTTGGTTTTTTTTTTTTTTTTGATTGATTTAAAAAAATCTTGTCTATATATTTCAGTGGAAGGCAGTGCACAAGTTGATGAAATCAACATGCTCTATGAAATCAGCAAGCAAATTGAAGGACATACAATTTGTGCTCTAGGAGACGGTGCGGCATGGCCCGTACAGGTACCCCAATTTTTTTTCCTTGATGATTTATTTGATATTTATGTGATAGCTGTTACCTTAATATAACTTTTTACTTTCTTGTGTACAAAGATAAAGTATTATTATCTTCAAATATTCAACCTCTAAATTTTGATGTATCTCCACCTTTTAGACCTCCCCTGAGTGTGAAAAACACAATTTTGGAATTACAGTAGAGTCTCCCTACAGCGAATTTCTCCCTATAACGAAATCTTTAATCAGAATGTTAAATAACATTCAAAATATTCTCCATATAACGAAGTGGTTGTCTCCCTATAACAAATTTTTTCAGACCTTTATCTTTTCAATTTTTGTCATTTTTGAGGAAAGTTGCTAATTTCTGTGCAAACAAATCGCTCACACGTGCCTGTTTCTGGAACCACTCGCATTGTTCATTCCAGCGATAACACATAACAATAGAATGCTATGTGAAAGGTAATGAAGTTGTGGGGACTTGGGTTTCTACAGAGGGAGCAACATTTCTACGGGTCAAGATTCCAAGAATCGGGGTGGAAATAGTAAATGGATGTGACAATACGCATTTTATGTTTTTCCGTACTAGTACATACTATTCTCTAAATTGGTGAATTGTCTCCACTTTTGAGCATTTTATTTATACAATAAAAATTCGTATAATTTTAACAAATTTATAATAAATATTATTTCATTTTTAATTGAAAGTCATAATTAAATATTTTTGAACTTATCGCACATACTAAAAGGTTTGTTACATTTACTTAAATAACTGCAAAAATCTCTAATCTCCGTACAACGAAATTTTCTCTATAGCGAATTTTTGAACTGGAACCAAGTGATTTTGTTATAGGGAGATTCCACTGTATGTCTGTCTGTGAACACGATAACTCGAAAACTATTAAGGCTACAGAGTTGAAATTTGGTATGTGGTCTTTAAACCAAGTCCATCCTCAAGAAGTCTGCCTTTCTAAGTTTATGCGAAGACAGTAACTCAAAAACTTAAATAGCTAGATACTGTCTGTTTCTATATCCCAAGACTAGCACTTTTGGCCAATTTTACCCCGGAAAGGGGCGACAGGCAATGAGTAAAGCCGGCCATTCACTTCATAGACAAACTGTATATTTTGGAATACCAGAAGGAAAAATCCGATAAAAATCTATGGAAAAATGAAAATCTATGGCCAAACGGCTTGCCATGGTTGGAATTCCGTCTGGACTGAAATCGGAACGAAAAATCAGAGGCACCCTGAAAGAGACTAGCGAAAAGAGCAATGCCTTGCGTAGATTGAAGCCTCGCTTCGAGGGTAGCATAAATTAAAATGTGCTGACTGGGGTAAATCGAAGAGTGATTAACAAGCAGTTGTAGAGAAGGAAAGAAGATCACTCCCCCACCTTCGTTCATAGTTAGCGTCCTTGTGAATGGAGTGCCTGTATTTTTCGATTAAAATGGGTGAAAAAACAAACAGGGCTTAGGACAAATGGCATGGCTATACTTCAAGTCAATGGCCGGCGTAAGGGGAGTGCATTTCCGGAGTTCTTTGGTAGGTCATGCTAAGTAAAATGTAAGCATCTCCCCTCCACTTTTCCCCTATTTTGGTGAAAATAACTCCTCCTGGCACATGCGCTAAAGCGCTGATGGTTTCGGAATCCGAGAGTGTACAATAGATAAAATTTGGTGCACAGATTTATCATCAGAATTGTAAATCTGTATTAAGGTTTGCACCAAATCTATCAACTTGCAATCATCTGTTATATTCACGGGGATGTGAACACGATAGCTCCAAAATGGAATGACTTAGATAAATGACATTTGGTATGTGTTCTTCCAACTCTAATTGTAAATATGTGTCAAATTTTGAATTCAATCGGTCAGAAAAAAAAAAAGGGAGCATTCAAAATGCATATTCTGTTTTCGTAATCATACTATGATGCACAAAATGCGGCATATTAGCTCCCATTTGTCTTTTTGTCCTTTCGTCTTGCCGCGTCTATTAGGGCATTTTGGGCCTTGCTGAAGGTCCGCAATTTTTATGCAGGGGGGGGGGATACCTTTGTTCTGGAGTATATGAGGAACTCTAGGGAAAACCACTCCTGCTGGTTTTATACAACATAGTTATGTCTTAACCGCTTGCCTGATTATCCCTAGTTATCTCGGGTTCGTATATATTGCAGTTAATTATTATCCCGAGAAAACTCGGGCGAAGCAGAATTTGCCAGTACGATTTGTTTTATCACGGTTTTACTCAGCCTGGAGAAATGAAAGGAAGTATTCAGCTTTTATTGGCAGTTTGCCAAGTTTTATTGGTTTTGCGGTTCTTTTGGCGGGACTGGTAACGTGTTTCCCTATTGTATAGTATATGTCGGCTTGTGGATTAGTAATGTATAAAGAAGGATAGTTGCTGTGAAAAAAAGTAAAATAATGGCGGTGATGCAAGATAGCGAAAGCGATCAGGAAGACCCAGCACTAGTCCTTTACCACTCAGGTTAACCTCAAGGCATTTTCCAGATGTTATTCCTGCAACTGAAAAAAAAAATAAATTCCAACGAGACAGTGCACTCTATGCTCCCGTAAAAGAGATTCCAGAGGTAATCCAGTAAGTAAAGAGACAAGATACCAGTGTACAGAATGTTAGGTATCACTTTGTGTTGTCCCTTGTTTCAAAAACTATCACACAAAGACATTTAACTTTTTTTCGCTTGCCCGAGATAACTCGGGATAGTAAACTAATATTAAAACTAAATGCTTTTACACCTGTAAAAAATTAAAAATTCAACTTAAAACCAACATATTTTGTTTCGTTTCCTTGTATTTAATAATAAAATTAAAAAATGTGATGATTTTTTGCAATTTTTTTCAAAAAAATTTGTAAAGGAAGCGGTTAAACAGTATTATTTGCTTTTCTGTCCAAAGACGTGATAATTATTTAAATTGTAATTTCATTTCAGGGTTTGATTCGACACTTCAGACCACTCATTGAGGAAAGGATGAATAATTATGCTGCTACGCATAAGAAGGCTGGAAAAGTAGCCCTTTAGAATTCGAGGGTTCCCTAGTAGAAATATTTTAGGCAAAAAATTCCTGTGAATTAATAACTTATGAACTGTACAAAGTTCTAGAACACAATATTGTTCTAAATGCAAATAAATGCTATCTATGTAAACATGTTGATTCTCTGTATTTCTTGATGAAACATTTCAATTCTTTGACTCTTCAAGATTTTGCTTGGATATAACTGGACAGTTTATTCATTTAACAACCAGGATGTAATGTAACTTAATGGCGCAAGTCAAAAAGCCCTTTGACTTATTACGCAATATCCAACCACTAGAGAGGTCACTGTGACAATGCATTATGGAAAAGAACAGGGCATCAGATAAAATGTAACAGCGCAGATTCCTATATGAAAAGTTGCATTGCTTTTTGCTATCATGTTCTACATGCCAGAGTAAACACAAAGGGCTTATGAAAAAATAAGTAGGTATGAAATGTAACCCAGTATGAAAAATAACATTACTTGGGTATTATTAATTTTTAACATAAACTAGAAAAATAACCCGTCATGGTATGACGAGTGCAAATTGCCTCTTCATTCGAGAGATTTCCTGTCAAATTTGACGTGTTTAAATAGATATATATATGCAAGAGAAATGTTTAGCATTGATTGAAAACAAATAAAATAAACATGTTTTATGACAGGAAATATTTTTAATTGCATATTATTTACATATTTCTTTATTCAAAATCCTCTTGGTAAACAACATTCGGTGTGAAGTATTTTTCGATGTTTAACAATTTTCCTTGTACTTCAGATATCTTTGTGTAAATTTTAACATTGCCAAAAAATATTATCAAATTATATCATCACGATTGCACTCAATAATTAAATGCATCATGGCGTCCAAACTATAGCAAACGCATGATATACCTCTGATGTAATTTACTACTTTTTATTAACAGGGATGAGATTCTTCCTCTTTTTCGTGGGTTCCCGTTTTTTTGTTATTTTGAAGAAATTCTGCTTTTTTTGTCTTTTTTTCTCAAAATTCCGGGGTTTTTTTCCCCCGCAAAAAATTTGATTTTTCGTCCGAAAATTCCGCTTTCAGACAAAAAAAAGAAACCTTCCTATCTTCCATTTCCGAAAGAAAATTCTAGGAAAATATGCTCAACAGTGCGGCTTTACTCCACCGGCTAGGAAACTAGCTGATTCATCTTCTACTGACGAATCAACATTATATCAGCAAGCTCTACAAGGATGAACATTCCAACATCCAGTGCCATTCAAAGTATTAAGTACCACCTTTTTGCAGAAAACAAAACCTCTGTGGCATATTTTGCAAAAAAAAAAAATTGCATGAACATGTTGAAAAAATATTAGTTGAAAACTTAAGGTCATCTTGTAGGGTGTACCAAGATGAAGAAATAAAAAAAATGGAACGAAATCAAATAAATCAACTACATAAAAAAAAACTCCTATCAAAAGAGGCAGGAAAATTTAAAATTACTGAAATTTAGAGGTTCTCTATCAATGAAATAATGCTGTTTGTCTCGCAGTGTTATGTCGCGAGTTTTATTGTTGGTGACGTCAGAGCGTTACCGGAGGATCTGGGCTATTATATTAGTAATACTCCAGACAGGGGAATGCTTACCACCATCTAAGACCAGTGGTCGGTAAACTCATTTTTTCAAAAGATCATCAGTACAAAGATGTAGATTTCTTTTGAGAGCCACATTCTTTTCAAGAACCCTGATGCAGTACCATCTCCACCACTAGCAACCCTACTAGTGGTGGAGATGGTTTTTCATGTTCAACTCGAAAGCAAATAATTCGTATTAATATGTATATTTTCTTAAACATCCATGGATAAAGTACTCTTAAGATTTCAGAGATATAATTAAATACCAAAATGTTGGTTCATTCACTTTAAAAGCCAAGTTTTCGAACCTGAAAGCTATATGATCAAAATTATTGGGCTGGGAGGGTTAAATAAAACCAGACATTATAATAATCGTATGTGGGCGAAATTGATTCGTGGCAGAGCTGCATTCAAGTGGCTAAAGAGCCACAGTTTGCTGAACGCTGTCTCTGACAAAAAAAAAACTAAAAATAAAAAAGCTCATAATCTGCTCTCTCTGATTGCAGTGAAACTTTAAATTGGCCCAGGAATGTAATTTATTCAAATCCCACAGCGAACATTCATGCAACTTGAAGAAATTGCATTTTTCAATAAAAATTTTATGTTTAATGGTGAACTTTGGAAATCAACATCTGCAGCATGATTAGACTAACCATTTTTTTTTAAAACTTCCATGAAGTTCTAAAAAACATCAAAGTCAAGGGGCATGAAAGAGACATCCCAGAGAGCCGAGACGAAAAATCTCACTGAACTTGAAAACATTACATTATGCTCATTATATGCAATAAAATTTTTGCTTAATCTTTCTATTAGTACGCAAGAAAATGTTATTTTAGATTCAGATTTTGTCACATGTTTATTTTAAATTGAATTTTTTAAGAACTGCTTAAGACATTGCAAAATAATCAAATCAGCTAATGAAGTGTAAAAAGCATTATAAAAATGACAATTGACAAATGCAGAATAATCATAAATAATCAGTATTGTGAAATGGGGTTTCTTTATGGACATTACAATCAGAATAAGTTAGAGGCTGATAAGTAGTATGCATTAAAATTTGCTGGTGGCCATTTGTAAATATGATTTCCAATATTGTTAATTGTCTTAGAGAAATAAATGTTCTTAATCATCTTAGTAGTATAAAAAAATTATTTTCCATCAAGATATTTGTCTGAATCAGTTCTATGCATATGCCTTTGCTCATCTCAAAAGTAGGGTATGTATAATCAGCAAATCCTGTTTGTATTCAAAATTTGGTACTTTTCCGTTAGCCGGGCGCAAATGTCGCCAATTGTGAACCAAATGCGAGCCAAGTCGCCAAGCGAAGCGATTTTCCGTTAGCCGGGCGCAAATGTCGCCAATTGTGAACCAAACGCGAGCCAAGTCGCCGAGAGAATGGTTGTAAGAAATTTGGCGGAATTCTACATTATTTGGCGATTTTTCGCTTGCGCCCGGCTAACGGAAAAGTACCTAAAATTTTATGTATGGTAAATTTCAAATAAATACGAGGCATATCCATAATTCCTTATACTTGTAGACAGTGGCGGACTGGGTCTGAAAATAATGGTTGCCATATAGTGAAAGGGGGGGGGGGGCTTGCCCTATCACATTTAGAATGCCCTCTTAAATATATTTTTTTCATTTTATTTATTACAAATATAGTAAATTAAAATAAATAAGTTAATATAATCTATTCCTAATCTAATATTATTAATTACGGCATACACGTATTACACATATTATTGCAAGCAATAAATACCAAATTTAAATACAAGTTTATTATTGAATATTTTGGAGGTTGTGTAGCATAATTTACAAGCCCCAAATGTAATAAGTTGATATAATATCTTCGAAATATAATTTTGGAACTAAACTGTTATCTTGAGAATTTTTTAACCAAACTGTAAATAAAGTACCAACTATTTACTAATTCTAATGTTTTTTAAAAGAATACGTCTTTCTATCAAATATTAACAACTCAAAAGTAAGGAAGTGTATTGCATGTTGTCCACTTCATTACGGGCGAATCAGTTCACTAGATGGCTGTGCAAATCTGTCAATAATTATTCTGCATCCAAATCATCGAACAATTCCTTTTCATTGGATAGAAACATATAGGATTCCAAGTTCTCCTCAGACAATGAGTTTCTTATTATGGTCTTTATGATCTTTAGCTTCGAAATTTCATTACTATGAATACATCATTCATCCCTCAAAAATGAATTTCAAAGTTCTTAAAGACAAAGTTCTTTTAAGATATTTTCAATCGATGTGTAACAGGAAAATGAAAATCCTGAGTAAAAGAGTTAAAAAAAAGCATAATACACAGAAACCACCTCAAACATAATTAGGACTGTTAGCTAAACTAACTCTAAATAAATATGATGAGAAAGGATTATGTATAATTAAATTTTTATTAGTTATTTATAGCATGGAATTTTTAAACCCTCACACGCTTTGCGGATGAAGAACGATTCCGAAATTCATTAAATTTTAGGCAAATGTGTTGTTTACAAATCCCTTTGATAAAAAATAAGAGACTGAAATTTTAAATATTTAATTACACTCTGTGACGATCTTAGCAAACGGTCTGCAATTCCTTAGCTTTCTAGCATATATTTTAACCGAGGAGAGACTGAGAAAACTTCGAATTCATAAATCTTATTTTTCACGTCTGCATCCTACAAATTTGTATTTCATTTTAGTACAGTTTTAATGTTCAGTACTCAAAACGAACTCTCAGAGAAGATTTTTTGTTTTGACTCCATTCTTCAAAGCCCACCCCAAACTTAACTGCTAATAGCTTGATTTACAAAGATGAATTAAACGAGTAAAAATATATTATTTTTAAAGATTCACATAAGAATTCAATATTGTCAGCAAGTCTGGATCCATGGATGTATACCTCATAATTTGATCTAAGTGAATAAATTTCTCGTCCGCAGTTAACGCGGATAATAATAACGCAATTTCACGATTAAAATAACAAAAATATGGTTAAATTTATTTGATTTTAAATTCAGTAAGTTAAATATTTCATATACGGTTTTAGCGACAAAGGCTGAAAGAGGCCATCCTATAGTAGGCCATCCATTATAAGAGATACGAAAAAAAAAATTCTTTGGATGGTTTGTAATCTTGAAATTGGAGTAATTTTACAAGTAATATTTCAGTAATTTGTCATTAAATTGATGTCATCAAAAATATAATTTTTAAAATGGTTCAAAGATCATTTTTGTGAAATAATATTTTTGGAGATATCGCGAAAAAGATCAAAATCGTGCTCAATTTTTAATTAACTGTTGAGTCTAGAATTGTGAAATTTGGTGCAAACATACTATGGAAGTTCAGAATGTACACCTCGGAGAATTTTTTAAAATTTTAATTAACTGAAAGTTAAGCAAGAATTTGAAATTTTTCTGCGATAACATTTTTCCGTTATTTGACCATTTTTTGTTGTACTACAATTTTTTCTTTCTTTTTTTGTTGCTTCAAATAAATTTATTTTTTAGATATATTTACTATATTATTTTGATAGATTTACCACTGAAACCACTCTTTTAAATGACGGCAAGATAATTTTTCCTTGGAGATATTGTTATTTATTTCTTTGTTATAATTAGGTAAAATATTTACTAAACGATTAGATTAATAATGCGTAATAATTGTAATTTAAATTTAGAATGATCAAAATAAAAAAATCTTCATCGATTCTCAAGATTTTTTTAGACTTTTTAACAGTTGAATTTAAATACTTAATCATTAATTTCATTAGATGCAAAACATACTGCATCAAAATTTGGTTCAAATACTAATTTTCTGTGCCTCATTTTCTACAGCTAATTCATTTCTGGGTTTTTTTTATAACTATTATTACTTTCAGCCTACTAAAAGTTAAATAAGTTGGTGAATTTAAAATTGGTTCATATAATTAAATTATTACAATCAATAAGCTGGTTGTCGAAGGCGGCTAGTATTTAATACTACAAAAGCAATGCAAAAATTAGAGAAATAATTATTTTTTCTCCTTTTGTAAGATATGCATGTCCTACTCTCTGCTGACTGGAAACAGGAATACCTCTTTTCCCCACAGTTATTTGCCAAGAAAGAAGCACCATGAATTTGTCTAATGGATTGAGGTTACAACGTTGTAAACATGACCAGATAATCCCCATAAATATAAGAAAAGCTTGAGTGTCCCTTTTTCAAAAACGTCCTTTGGTCGTCAAATTACATGGTTTTTCTTCTCCCCCCCCCCCTAAAAGTTTTAGCGCCCCGAAGAAGACTTTTCTCCGTCTTTTACTTTAGGCTAGTTCGTTTGTCTGTCAGTTTTACGACAACGAAATGCACAAACAAAAAGTACAACGTTTAGCCATCTCCAAGGACTGCACCCTTCTTGCACAGAGGGGTTATCTTCTCTTCCTGCTGGGGGCCACCTAGAAGAATAAAAATCGTGTGGCTATTGCTTTCCGGCCTTGAATAGAAAATGTTGTGGGGTTTAGCACGAAACTACTTGCTTTTTCCTTAGAAAAGGCACAGGAAATTTGCTTGAAAAACAGTTCCACCCTTTCTCTATCTTAAACACGTAACATCCTAGGGGCCCGCATTGACTTATGTACAGGGGGGCCCACTTGCCATCGGCCAAGCTGGCAACCCGGCCAGTCCGCCACTGCTTGTAGAAGAGCAAACTCAGGAGCATTATGTTTTGATTTTTAAAGTTTTATTTTGAACAAAAAAGATGATTCATCTTTAATCAATGAGATTTTGTGGACAAATGAGTCAATTTATAAGGCAAGGAGGGACACTCCTTGTCTTATAGTCACTTTGGGTAGCTAGACAACCCTCATAATATACTGTGACAAAATAGGCATAAAATGTGTAGGCATGTGAATGTTTTGTGCGGAACATGGAAGAGAATTTTAATTAGCCATTTTTCTTTGATGGAGCTTTTTACTTTTACTCCGTATACAGATCTTTCATCTGTGCCATTATCTGATTAATTGGAGGAATCTGTTTCACTATGGGATTTGGCAAGAATGTGGGTTCTGCATGACAGGCAAATCTCTTCAGCTAACTATTTTCCTAACCAATTCTTTAAGAAGTAACATTATTGGATGGGGAGCTCCTAGTGATTGGCCCCCACAATTGCCAGATTTCAGTCATTTGAATAACTTTCTTGGTAAAAAGCTTAACTAACCGGCATGCTCGGGAAACGCCGATTTCCGGATACCTGAAAAGTCCGGATAGTTGAGTGTGACGGGAAAAATGGGGTGGGGGTGTAGCCTTTTTTTTAGATTTTTTCTGTCAAATAATTTGTTTTTGTCATTTTGAAATTTGCATTAAACATCATTTTTAGGAATACTTCTGTATCTTCCATAACATTGTATTTAAAAAACATATTATGAAGATTTTAATTTAACATTGAGAATGAAAAATATTCTACTCAGCAAGCATAAAACTCTTTTAAGTGAACATAAACAAATACCAGATTGAATATCAGAACTAATTATCTTTTAAAAAATCGCAAGGGTTATTGCGCAATGGACCTTATGCACCGTTTGGGTTCGAGAGTATAGAAAAACAGCGGTGGATGAATAAACAAAACGATCGGCCTATAAGCGACCCAGAAATAAAAGCAGTTCCGAGTCAGCTGTTTAAGACTGACCAATGGCTGCCTCCGGCAGGTCGCGTGTCGGAGGATGTGACGTCACATGCATAAGGTCCATCCCGCACCTGATATTATGTAATCGGAATCAACATCTGCCGGTATTCGGAGGGTAAATAAATAAAGGGAAAGAGACTTGCCAATCTGGAGTAACACCCCCATGAGCTTTTTTTTTTTTACCGATTCTGTTCCTTTAACTTTTTTTTTGGTTGTCGATTTCGTTCTTAGGTCTCGTTTTAAGGCGAGGCCCTTTTTTTTTATTTTTGGTTATCCCTTTTGCTTTTTGTCCCCCCCCCCCCCATAAAACAAGTCTGTGTACGTCAAAGTACTGTATATTGCTTTTTCCAGCCCTTCTACGCCCTTTCCGTACGGAGCGGACGTTGCATTCTAGAAATAAATTGTCCACATGAATGGAAAGGCGCGGGCTCAATTTGGCGCGCGGATTTAAAATTTTTAGGAAAACCCGTTTTCTAATTTATCCGGTTAGTTGAGCCTTCCGGATACGTGAATGCTGGATAATCGAGAATTTACTGTATCTCTTTTAAAAAAAGTATACAAAAGAGAATCCATGAATATTTGACAAACTGTATTCTCATGACATGTAAATATGTTACATCTACAGTTTTGCATAATTACGCAAGAGGAATTTGTTTTGGGGATGCATTTCTGTATTTCAGCCGAAGGAAGCCACTCCGAGTGAATATTACGGTAAAGCGATTTAAAATTCATCAGATTTGATTATAATCATATTTTAAACAATACTTCATTTTATAATGAAATGAGTGTTCTTTTCACCACACTGTTTACTATGCAAGCTGTGATAGCCATCATTAATATTTTGAGTATTAACTAGAGTTTAAGGACTAGTATTAACCAGGAGTTTAAACTAGAACAGAGGTTCCCAATCTGTGGTATGCGAAGGACGAGTTGGGAATACATGAACTTAAAATCGGTAATGGCGGACACAAGAAAACAAAGGATTAAAAGTGTTACAGAATTTTGTTTCCCCCAAGTTCGTGTAAAAAGTAAAAGTGCAAATCCTAAACATATCGTCAAAATGAGTAAAAAAGAAAAAAAGCGCAATTTTTAGCTATCCTTATAAGTTAACACGAAATTATTACAATACTGATTTAATTTGTTTTGGTAATGAACTCATCTTATATATTAAAATCCGAAGGTAAACAAACATATGTATGTATGTATGTCCGGCTATCTTCTCATGAGCCGCTGAACGGAGAAGCATGCGGAAACTATCGAAAGATGGGGAATAATCCAAGGAATCCATTTTGACCATTTAAATTCCGAAATTTTAATTAGTAAAAAAGATATTAATTAAAAACTAATTTACAACAATACTTTTAATTGTTGCAGCACAATTCAAACTATTTTCATTGTTTAAATAAATATTTAACAAATTTTTTAATGTTTAAAAAATATATCATTGCTGAAAACTTCAACAATACAATATGGATCCCTCAACAATGCAACATAGATGACGTTTGCGGGTTTTGGTAATTGATACAAAGGAACAGGGAAAATTAAATAGCTCAAATTGGGTGTTTTACTAAATATGTTTGTTTTCCTTTGAGATTTAACTTTGAGATTTCATGTATGTAGTGCATCGTGCTTCATGTGTTTATAAACTGGACGAGGGAATATGAAAAAATATGTATCCCCATTAACGCTGGTTTATCTAAGCGTTTGTGTCACATGACCTCACTTCTCTCCGCCAGGGAATGACGCATTATTCGAGATAGCCCGTGCAACGCGGGCCATGCAGCCATTGTTAAAATTGGAATAAAATGTAAAATCAAAAATAAGTTCTGCAAATGTTATAAATTCCAGTCATTTGACCCTTAAGCTGACCGAGGCCCTTAACATTAATAAAAACTTCTTTGTAGATGGTTGGAGGGGGGGATATGACAGTAGGGGGTACGCAGAAATAAAAACACTAATCAAGGAGTACGTGAGGGAAAAACGGTTGGGAAACCCTGAACTAGAAGTTTTGTGCCCGTCTCAGACGGCTTTTAGTTTGCCAACAATATCCCAGATCGGATCGTCACAAATTTAGTAACGAAAGTTATAGTAGAAAATCTCATGGACATTGGCAGAGTACTTAAAATAAAATGAAGCATAAAACACAGAACTGATGAATCAATTGTCTAATGTCTCTTGGCTTTGTTTCGCCCTCCACCGTGCAAATCTCTCTTGCTAACCTTCATTTCCTTGCAGTGGGATCTTCTCTATCCATATTGTTCAATTCAAAAATTAAGTACGCAGAAGGAAGAGAGACCTCAAAATACTCTCTTTCAAAGATAATGATAATTCACTTTGACACTCTCTCCCCTGTTCTTCTTCTTTGAATTCTAAGAAACACCCTCTTTTTAACATGTGGCGTAGTGAGAACTGTATCAAGTTAGAGTCCGATCTACTTCTTCGAACCCGATCTTCGAACTTCTATTGTAATTTGCATTTTTAGTTGTTCTGTTTTGTTTTAGTTCTGTTCTACGATATGGAAACAGTCTTTTGTCATTGATATATATATATTGTTGTTCTTGTGAAATAAATTGCCTTAATCCTTTCTTGTAGTTTCTTTTATTGTGTTATCTTTTATTTTAGCAAAGCGTTAGAGTTTAGCGTTTTGTAAAAATGTTTATGGTCGGTGGATATACTACTAATTGGAGTCAGGAAACTTCTACATTCATCCACGGCCATAAACACATAAAGAAGACACTTCTATTAAATAAAACATCCAAACAATATGCAAAGCAAGTTTATTTAAATATGTTACCCACTGAAACCTTTAAATGTTCAGAAACTTATACAGAATATAAAAAAGTAAAATTAATAGTGAAATGATTCTTTGCCTCATATTTACATATTATTCCATTGAGTTGTTTACACATAGCATAACAAATAGCAGATCTTGCAACCTAAATGTGAGAGTTAAGTAGCGTGGTTTATGTGACTTTGTTGACAATTGTGTTGGAATATATTTTTTCTGCCTTGGAAACTGCATTTGGTATGTGGTCATTGGTCCTTGATACAGGCCTCCCTAATAGCTCAGGACAACCTTCTTTCCCCTGAGTTATTCTATCCATCTTCGAAAGTAAGTCGTAGTTGATGCCTTCGTCAACAACGGAATCTAACTTGTAATCGGCATGCTTTGACACAAAATCTCGAATCCAACGAGCAGTTGTCATAAGTTCTCCTAAAGGGGAGGGGAAAAAAATCATTTTGTCAAGATTCTTTAATTTCAAAAAAACTAATGAATTTTAATAATACAAGTATACATCTTACATGACACTATATGTTTGTTCCACAAAGCTTCAAAATGCTTTATAAACAATGACAAACCTTTTTGAGAAATGGGTGAAATTTTCTTTATTAATTTTTTACTACTCGCCTGACAGTTGATCTTTTTTTGTTATTAACTTGCTTTGTTACTTTTAAAATCCTAAAAAAATGTATGTTTCCTTTTTGTTTTACAACTATTACTTTTGGAAGTAAAAAATAAATGTCGATGTCAAAAAATTGATATCAGTGGGATGATACCATGAATTACAGCATCAGGTGCAGCAATACGATAGAAAATCAGATAGCCAACATCCATTTGAAATTTTTTTTGGCCAAATAATGTTTGTCGTTTTGAAACGTGCATTAAATATAATTTTTAAGAATACTTCTGTATCTTCCATAACATTGTATTTACAAAACATATTATGAAGATTTTAATGTAACATTAATGATAAAAAAAAGTACGACCTGTAGCCGAATTTTTACCGTAAATATATAGATTGTAAAAATATATAAAATTAGCCAAAGAAACTGAAAAAATATTCTACTCAGCAAGCATAATAAAGCTCTTTTAAGTGATCATAAACTAATTCCAGATGGAATATCAAAACTAATTATCTTTTAACAAACCACAAGGGTTATTGCGCAATACGTGTACCTCCAATTCCACACATGATATTACGTAATCGGAATCAACATCTGCTGGTATTCGGAGAGTAAATAAATAAAGGAAAAGAAAGAGACTTGCTAATCTAGAGTATCCCCCCCTCACCCCATGAGCTTTTTTATAAATTCTGTCCCTTTACTTTTTTTTTTTGGTTGTCTACTTCATTTTTAGGTCTCCTTTTTCTGCATAAAACAAGTGTGTACATCACAGTTCTGTACATTGTTTTCTTCTTCTATGTCCCTGGGTGTGGAGCGAACGTTGCATTCCAGAAATAAATGTCCGCATGAAAATTTTGGCGCATCGATGTAAAATTTTAGAAAATCTCATTGTCTAATTTTTCCGGTTAGTTGAGCTTTCCGGATACTTGAATGACGGATAATCGAGAATTTACTGTACTTAAGTTTAATATTTTCGATTGTCTGTTCTCTTTATGATATAAAAAATACGTTGATAAAAAACAATGCATGGGTCATTTAAAAAGCCTTTGTAGATCATAGGTTCGCCACTACTGTACTAAGGTTTCCAGTTTGTAGGTAGGATGATTTAAGTACACATTTTCATTTTCCAATACCTCGGATATAGGAAATTTGACTTCTTGTTAAAAACAAAAAAATATTTCTCTTGTTAAGAAGGGCGTGAATTGCTTACACAATAGTTACTTTCAAGTAATTATATTAAATAGTGATTGAATGAAGTTAATAAATTAATGGAAAAGATTGACTCGAGTTTTTTTTAACGTAGGACTACGTTCCTCCCATTGGGGTCTCAGGAAGGAATTCGATTCACACGCCAAAATGTCACATGAAACGTTGTATTGGAGATACTCTATATCTCGGTAACTACATATGTTAAAAACATAACTAATGTCTTATTTTAGAGATAAAGGGTAACAACAGAAGTCACACACACAAAAAAATGAAAATCAGAAAAGAGTCATGCTAGTAAAGTAGCCCTATGCCTTTAACATCAGCAGCTGTTGGAAAAAGACAGCCTCCCATCATTTTTTTCAAAAAATGACTGTTTTTGGTGTAATTTTTTGATAAACTAGAACACTACTTCTTTAACTTTTTCACTCATGACTATTTCAGATGGGGAAAAAAATTTGTTGCAACTCCAGAGATGGAAGATATGAAAACTCATGTCAATGAGTAATAAAATGAAATTCAATTTAAAATAATTGTTCCGTAAGTTTTATTGAAAAGCTTTAAGACAAAGATTTCCTAAAATGTGTATAATCAAAAAGTTATGATTCTGAAACAAGAAAGTGCTGGGAAACCCCCAACTTTCTGTAACCTCAGTATTGTTCTATACAACCCCGCTTAGAGTTATGACCCTAAGTTTCTTACAAAAGAAAAGAAATTTGTTACTTTAACTGGCTGAAATGCTAGAAAATAATATGAGCTACTGAATGGGAAAAATTAATTTAATGGAAGTTGAATTCTTGAGAAAAGACACTCGGGAACATATCTTTCTTAATAGGTAGCACTTAAGTTTAAAATTTTATACACTGAATCTTATCTAAAATTTTATATTGCAACTCAAACACTGGCACAGTGACTTCCATTATTTAAAAATATGTGTCCCACTGACTCATATATTTCAAAGCACAAATAATCGTGCTTGCTAAACTCGGTTTAGACACAATATCAATTAGGCTGCAACATTCTTGATTTTTCAGACGCAAGTACGTACCTTATTTAGCCATCCAAATCCCTTAACAGCAATTACTCCATGTTAGCTCTCAAGCTATTTTTTTTCTGGAAATTTTATTTAATCTCTTATATTATTAAAAGCAAGATGAATCTTAGTAGAAAAATTAATGAGAAAAAAAAAATTGAAAATAAAGTTTCAAATATGTATGTTGAATACAAAGAAAGAATAAAAATTCAAAAAGGAGGAACTTGGCTATTCTTGGTCTTTATAGTGTTATTACTCCTATTTATTAAAATTTCTTTTGATATTTCTTCATATTTTGTATCGTGTTAATACAAGTGCACTTTAATGTAGATTGTTTTTTAATATAAAAAATCTGAATAAAATTAACAAAAGCATGAGGCACAGATGTACACAACTTCGATTGGAATTTTAATCACACTCGTAACATATAAATTTTTATGCCTGGTTAAGAATTTCTTTTAGAAACTTATTTTTAAAAATTTTTTCTACATTTTAGGCTATAATATATTTCGCTATTCTTATCATTGTGAATAGTATGTAATCAAACCAAAATAAAACTAAGCAATTAACTAAGCTCTGTAGCGAATTCCAGACATCATTCTTCATTACCTCAAGATTTTTTTTTTCGAATTTCAGACCCAAAGAAGCATTTTCTTTTATTGCAGAAAATATGAAATGATTATGTTTTCCATTCAAGGCAAAGAAATCTCACCATGAAAACATGAAGAAAGCAGGACTATTTGTGCCATTTCTAAGCAATATTCAGAAATGCAAAAAATCACAGAATATAATGAGATGTGTAATTAGTGACAAATTCACTTTCAACGATGCAATTTCTCACTTTGCAGCATGACATGCGATACCGACCAAGAAGGGGGTTAATACAACAGAACATAAGCAAAAAATAAATCACGAAACTCCATCTTTACAAATGTGACACGTTAACTCTCTGCACATGGCTCGATTTTGATACATACCAGTTCCGAAATACGGGGCATTTGTAACAGGATTATGGGATTTAACTGAATTATGGGGCATTAAGAACAAATACGATTTTGATACATACCAGTTCTAACATATGGGGCATTTCTAACAGGATTATGGGATTTAACTGAATTATGGGGCATTAAGAACAAATGACAATGAAATAGATTTGTAGTGCCATCTATTTGATCCGAGGCTAAACGAAGCGCGAAATAATGACTATTGCAATATTTTTAGCCTACACTGAGAAAAAGCAGGATCCATATTGAAAATATGGGGAAAAAAACTTACATATCCTCTTTTCATGCGACCTGCATTAGGAGACGGATTTGTTAGATAAATTAATTTTTGTTTTGGTCATATTTAAATTAATAGATATTAAAATTATAAGTTTAAATGTATAAATGCTACAAATCATTTTTGTGTTAATCTAAATTAATTAAACGATGCAATGATTGATATGAGGTGTTGTGGATACAAGGGCGAACTCGTCATCGGGTCAATTTTTTTTCGCCATCCGAATGTAGACCTTCAGAGAATTTACAGGTATATTTTTCATGTTGAGTTCGCCCTTCCTTCCATCTCAAAATACACAGAGAATGATACCAAGCTGGTTGAAAACTGCCTTAAGAGGGCAGATAAGAAAGGCGAACTCAACACCCCCGTTCCACCACTGGACGACGCAATCCTTTACTTAGTTTGCACATGACGCTTGTCCTGTGCATTGTTTTTTTGTGTTATCGCAATCTTACTGTGTGAAGTGATGGATACTGATGATAATAATGCATTTCCTGGATACTCCAGAAAACGAATGAAGGAGTAGAATTGGAAGGTGGAGGCAAAAAAGAAAAGGAACTCTTACAAAGAATACGTATCTAGACACATGAATGCAGTGGTACCAGCTCGTCAAGTCGGTGAGCCATGTAGCTGTCAATGTTTCTCAAAAGTAGGCCAAGATAATGTTCAACAGAATTTTAATGCTTTTTGGAACTGGGTAATTATGACTTACAAAATTCGTTCTTAAAGTTGGCGATTAACAACGATGTTAAAAGGTCTTATATAAGGGGAAGACGGAGTCATACTTTATGGTGTCTTCACTACACTGTAGTAATAAACAATGCGAAATACAGTATGTGCTGTAAAGCATTTTACAGTACACATGGTGTTCAGAATTTTGAAGAGATCTAAATAGCCAATTTTTTAACAAAAATTCGTTAAATGAGGCATACCACTACGAAAATACCGTGAATACCTTTTTTGTTGAGTTCGCCCTCATGGAAAACTTTTCAAATGTGTTTTCCTGAAAACCACCATTTGTTGAGTTCGCCCTTCGTACGCGCAACGCCTCATATTCTCAATTAACAGTGGGTGTTCACCCTTGTAGGCATGCTCAGAAACTATTGGGTGTGTCTAAGCTTCGGCATGCTCAGTAATTAGGGAGAGTTTTACTTATGTTTGAAATGTTTGTCTAGTTTTAGATTGTTCATGAATCTCTTAGTAGATGTCTAATAATACATATTGTTGCATTGCATCTAATAGTTTTTAATACTGCTTAATAAAAGCTTGAGTTTCATTTTTAAATTCAGCTTGTTTATTTCATATTTGGGTTTCCACAAACATAAACCCAACAGGATTTTAAACCCAAAAATCGCAGGAGCCACATGTGGAGGGTTAACTAAAAGGATGTGAAAAGCTTGCCTTTTGCTCTCAGCCTGATCAACTGCAAATACTGTTGAATGGAGCACTGCGTGTCTACGTCTATGTCCATGCTGGTTAAGAACTTCTGAATCAGAGGCACTAATCCAGGGAACTCGTTTCCCTTTCCATTGATGATTTCATTAATCGTCATCTGAGTGTACTGGCATTCATCGGGGCAGCAGCACTCAGCCATGTAAGCGGTCGCTTCTGGAGGACTTTCACCTTAAAAAACAATCAATGAGTTAGTCCAGGATTGTTTCAATCAAATTTTGATATCCATGAATCAGATTTCATTTTCTGACAACAATGGCATTGATTTGGACAAACTTACAAGTAGTTAGATCCTTACGAAACCAAAACTTTTCCGTCAAGACAGCGTCTCTCTTTTGAGCCTTAGCTAAATTTTCATCCACCTGAAAATAAATTTTAAAGACAATTATTTCAAAGAAAAAAAAAGGATAAGATTTTAAATAGTATTCTTAAATAAAAGAGTGACCTTTTAACTATAAACTACAACGTAAATCAAAATAATTTTTATTCTAATGAAATTTTTGCATTCTTCGTGAAGCATGTGTTTCATTATTATTATCTTGTCACATTATTGTCTGATAAACACGAATAACCCTTGTACAAAGAACTATAAAAACACTACATTCAGCAATAATTTAGTGACAATAAGTCATGTCAGGTCAAATAATTTGCTCTAATCAATCATAAATTTTAAAAGACTATGCATCATACCTTTGATATTGGAATAAGGAAATTCAACTGATAAGTAAGAATAACCCTTGTAAGAAGAACTATAAAAACGACATACGCTGCATTTTCAAATTCTGTTAGCTGCACCTAAATGGAGAAGAGCAGGTTGGAACAAATCAACAAGTTACATATTACACAATTTAATTTTTACTTTGAAACACAAGAAAAAAAAAATTGTTACAGTACAACCTCGAAAATCTGGACTGCTCAGGGGTTTGGAAGGTCCGGATTTTGGAAATTTCCGGATTTTAGATTCTTACTTAAACCAATAGAGATGCCACTGTGTAGGTAAGTTACGTCACAATTAAGAGTGCATGTGCAGACGTCTTCAGAGCAGACCCGGGAGTTGCAAGGCAACGGCAAATGGTTGCCTTGGCAACGCCTCTGACGTTTGCACAACCAATCGAGACGTATGCTGATCAACACGTTGACGTCAATTTCAACAACTCCATATAAAATCATGTTTTAAACAATAAAAACATAAAGAGACATTAAAAAATTATTCATACAAGAAATAGTAGATTAAAATGAATAGAATGACTGGAATTTCCGCATCTTGCCTCAAGTGTTCTAGTTTAAAATTTATTTAGCTAATTTTTTTCTCGTCATGAGTTGAAAAAAATCCTCAGGTTTTTGGAGGTTTCCAGATTTTAGAAGTCTGACTGTATTGTATAAAATATCTAGCTATTTCGTAAAATAGTGGATGTAAAAAAATTGAGAGCATAAAATACACTTGTGTTCTATGGTTAACAAGCCATAGAATAATGACCTACACCAATTTAAAGTGTGAAAAAAAGTCTATTGGATTTTTTATGTCGAGTTAATACATTAGTTTTTGTTTCTTACATTAGACAACAAAATATTTAAAACATTTAGCAGATTTAAACTTATTAATTAATCTCAATGCATTAAATGATGCGAGCAAAAAACACTACAAAAGAAAAGTTTGAATCTTTACCAAGTAAACACACCGAGAGAAAAGGAAAAGTTATTTGCTTGCATGTGAAAAGAATTGTGTTTTCATGTTACAACTTAACTGTTTAGATTAAGTTATTACAACTGATATCATAAGTTACAGAATAATAGTTAATGTGTGGAATTATTAATTTATTACACAACATAACAGCAATGTACATTTTTATGGTAACATCTATCTTATTGTATAAGATACGATATCCTCAAATTCATCAGATTAATTATTATTGTTACAAAGCTATAAATTCGTTTCTCTGAGATGCTAATCTTGGCGACTTGGCGATAAATTTGGCGACCTTGACGATAAATTTGGCGACCATTTTGGCGACAAGTGGAATTCTCTAGAAGGACCTCGAAATTTCAAGCTATTTCTACTGGTTTCATGAACTTTCTAGAGACTACGTCACTTCCTCCGTAATGAAGTCACTTCCTGTTGAAAAGTATAAAGGCAAGCTCTCAAGCCAAGAAGAGTTAGTTGGAATTTGACCTGCAAGCAAGCTGGTGAGTTAACAAGAAACCTTTGAGCATTGTGTTGAGATTTATTGGTAGTCTCTGTTGTGAATTTTAACTAGTGCTGTGTTAATACTTGTGCTACGTTTCTTTGCTTGAGAATATTTGTAAAATAAAGAGCTTTATTTTTGTAATCCTACTTATTGGACTGCATTTACATACACCCACAAGTTGATTTTGTCACATTATACAGAATTATTCATTCATACTAATTAAACAAATCATGAAATGAAAATAGTTAAATCTACACCCTTATTAAAATATCAATAAATTAAAAATATATAGCAATAAAAACTGTAAATTTAATGCATTCTTAAATGGCACAAAATATATGTTCAGAATGAACAGTAAAAATACATATAAAATACAAAACAGCAAAAACTGAATATTTGTTGAAGCACAGCAATACCCCTATGCATACTGATATATAAATTACACAAATATCTGAACTATTTTGATGTAGAAAAATTTAAAATTTTTATGAATTCATCTGAAAAGTCCCGTTTTTTTTTTTTGAAAGAAATGCCGAACACAAAGTAAGATAAAATTTCAGTAACACTGTAACACGAACCTCCATTGAGCGAAATTCTACTCGCCATCCAATGCTGCTGTTTGGAGGAGGAGGTTTGAATCTCATAGTTTGCCAATTGGTTGATTGGATATTCTGCAAAATAATTTTTCTTTCAGTAACATTTCTTACATATTTTGTGACATATTCAGAGGCCGAGCAAACATAAGGAAAAATTTAAGAAACCGATTTCATTTTATTGAAAAATAGATTCCTTTTATAATACAATATATATATTTTTAAAAAATATGCACAATATACCGTCATGAATGCTTAATTGTATTTCTTATCAGCAAACCTGCTTGATGTATGCTTAATCCTCAACACACTCTGCTTATTTAATACAAATTCAAAGAGAGACCAGCGGGAGTGGTCTCCCCTAAATTTTCTCGTATACTTTCTAATAAAAGTGTCTTCCCCCCCATGCTAAAAATTGCCTAGATCCACTAGTGCTATTGATATTGTCTTTGTAGAATGCTGCAATATGAAAACAAGAAAAATTGCAAGCAAGATAAAATTCGCCAAGTCTACGAAGGTTGTGCGCAGATATACAATATGGCATGTATTTTTGCGTCATAGCAAGATAAAGAAAAGGGAATATACAATTTGAATGCCTCTTTTCAACCGACTGAAACCAAAATTGGACCCCGGTCTACAATTAAGGTTATAAAACCACACAACCAAATTTCATTTATCTAAGTCGTTCTGTTAATGAGTTATTGTGTACACAAGTATGTGATTAGACAGACCAACAGACAGTTACTCCTTGGACGGATTTGGACCTAAATTTTTATATGGACCTATATTCCAGATGATAAAACTGTGTACCAAATTTTATCTCTCTAGCTATTTAAGTCTTTGAGTTATCGTGTTCGAATGATCATGGGCAGGCAGACTTCCCATGGACAGATTTTGTCCAAAATTTGTTAGAAACCTACAAATTAGGTGTAAAGGTCACATACCAAATTTCATCCCTTTAGCTTTAATAGTTTTTGAGTTAATGTGTTTACAAACATAATTCCGAAATTGTGTTTTTCGGACTTGGGGAGGTCTAAAACGTGGAGATTCGTCAAAATCTCGAGTTCGAATTTTTTGACGATTACAATACTTTCTCTTTGTATACGAGAAAGTAAAAAGGAATAAAAGACACCACAAAAAGGTTTTGCATTCACCTTCACTCCTAAAATGAAATCATGTAGCCATAAAAGTTCCACCAAAATCTCCATTTCCTTTATATTCTTCAATGCCTACTTGAATTTCTTGTATTTTAATTTATTTCCAAAGACATAATAATAAAAAATAAGCCAACAGTTAAATTTACAGTTAACAGTATTTTTAACAGTTAAAATTAAAAATAGTACGTATTTAAATTTTTTTTTCTACTTTTACAGATTTCTGTGGCATTAAAAAGATTAATTTCTAGCGAATCCATATTTTAACTACATAAAACCAGCGGGAGTGGTCTCCCCTAAACTTTCTCCTATACTTCTCGAAAAAAGGTGCTGTTTCCCCTCCCTCCGCGTGGATAAAAAAAATTCGAACCTATTGTAACCCAGGGTCCAATGACTATCAGAAAATATTTAGGTAAAAAATAAAATTCGAAGAAATGCGTTCCGATTAAATGAATACTGATTTCTACTTTTTCTTGGCTCAAGGACAATCCTTCCGCATGCACAGATTGCTACCAAGTACACATGCGCATGGAGAATTGGATGAAAAAAAAAGCGCCAAGCAAGAGTCAATAAATATCATGCACAGAAGATTGCGTTCAATACGCATGCACATGGAGATGGCGGACTCGCTGGAGATGCGCTTATACAGACCGACAGACAGTCAACCTTTTGAAGGATTTGGCCCAAAATTTTATACGGACCTACATTCATGACGATAAAATCGTGTACCAAATTTCATCCATCTAGCTATTCAAGTTTTTGAATTATAGCATTCGCATGACCATGGACATACAGACTTCCCGCTGACGGATTTTGTCCAAAATTTGATAGAAACCTACAAATTATGTTTAAAGACTACATACCAAATTTCATCCCTTTATCTCTAATAGTTTGAGTTATCGTGTTCACAGACAGACATAATTCCAAAATTTTGTTTTTCGGACTCAGGGAGGTCTAAAATGTGGAGATTCGTCAAAATCTCGAGTTCGAATTTTTTGACGATTACAATACTTTCTTTTCGTATACGAGGAAGTAAAAAGTCAGAAATAAGGTTTGATTCTATTACCCTTCTTGCACTGGCCAACATTAATATTTAACCTCACCTATTTAATATAATACTAAAGACTGATTTACATAAATTAGATTATACAATACAGTGCTAAATATTGATAGAAACTAGTCTGACACTGGAGGGTTAATTTTATGTGATAAAGTGTTAAGGATTAACAAAGGGTCAAAACTTGTACATGAAGAATTTTGATACCTTTATGTGCAAGCTCTGAAATTTTCGACAAATGAATGCATTTATTTGAAAGCAAACTTCGATATATTGTGTTTAATTATTTTGTAAAATGGGAGGCTAATGTTTAATTGAATTTTAGAGACAGTTCAAACAACAGAGACGATTAGTTTGACTTTCGGAGAAACAACCGTCTTTAAACACCATTATGTAAATTTCTAAATCTGTCCTACTACTCTTGATAAATTAAAAACATGTCCTTGAACAATCAAATTTCAAAGGAAAACTAACTTTTAAAAATTGTTGAACCATGTCTATAGATTATTCAAATAATTACACAAGAAAAATCCTAAAAGAGAGTAAAAAAATAAAGCGAAAATATCATCACCTCAAAATGATCTGTATCTTCATCATCATTTTGGTTAATCTTTTCAGAAAATAAGGATATTGGATCTCTAATGAAAAGATGAGCTATGTGCTGTGACAACAGAGGATCAATATCTAAATAAATTCAGAAATATTAACATCTATTCAGAAAAAAACTAAGACATAACAATTAAAAATTAAATTAGCATCCATTAAAGTTTTTTAATATTCATAAGCATGTGTTCCAAGTGTTTCACAACCTTTTTTTTGTATCATGCCCCATCCAAGCCTTTCTAAAATTTTTATGCTCCCTATGAATATATACATGATTTTCAATAATTGAATTCTTCACTGAAGAAACTTAAATAATAGGTTTTAGGAAGAAATCACTAGGATAATGCTGGGAAACACAGGAAGTTACCTAATTTTCAAAACATACAATAGAGATCTGAAGTTCAGGTATGAAATAAGTCTTTGCAATTTCATCTTTTTTTTTTTTTTAAGGTTATAGGGATTTTTGAAAATTATTAAGCAAACATAATCTAAAGAGATATGTGCCATTTTGATCCGGCAATTCCAGTGGCGAATCCAGGATTTGGGTGGGTGGGGGCTGAAGTCAAAATGTTTTCTATCATCCTGACGAATGTCAAACCCAAGTTATGTGAACCAAAACACTAACTTTATTTACTTGACAATAAAAACTATAAAGCACACTACAATACTTTCAATAATTCATTAAAAAATACAATGAAATAACTAGCCAAAATATGGTTTTGACTGTGTTAATGCCACAAGTACAGGTAGAATAACTACAAAAGTAGGAAAATTTTCCAAAAGCCAAAAAGCAATGTTGCCATAATTTTTTTTAAAAAAAGAGAAATTTAGAACAAACAGTTGTAGTGATTTTAAAATACAATCAAGAATTCTGTTTAGCTTTCAGTTCCATAGCACCTCCTGGATTCGCCACTAGGCATTTTATATATTCTAGTTAAATCACAGTAGACAGTTGCTTTTAAACTCTGGGCAAGTTCATTTTCAAATTGCCACCAGTCGGATGTGGACCCACATTGGAAAACACTGGCATATAATATATTTGAGATGTTTTACAGGGTGGCTACAGAAACTGAAAAAAAATTCCCCGCCCTTTCCTGGATTTCCCTGACTAAACTTGCAACATTTCCCGGATTTACGACTACTAAGTATATTAGTTTCCTGGTTTTCTCCCGACTCAGAATCACTGTATGTGTATAATACACATTATTAAAAATACTTTTACCAGTCATTTAAAATGAATATATATATATATATATATATTTTGATGAAATTTAATTTTAAGAAAATGGAATGAACATCCTAAAAAATCTATTAAAACAGTATATTACATTTCTTATATGCAAAAACTATTGGAAATTTTAACAAAATACTTTGCTTCTAAAACTGCTCAAGAATTCTAAGAAACATTAAAACTACTCATTGCAACACAACTTAAAATATTAACAGTGAAGGTTATTATCTTTGCTCAAAACTTTAAAATAGTTCAGTAACTAATTAGTGTTCTTTTCAGGAGTACCAGAATAACATATTGCAGCATAAACATAAAAGTATAATTATATTAGCAAAGATTTAAACAAGAGAAACTGCCAAAGTATTACTTCAGATCTTTATTCTTTAACAAATCATAAGAAATTAATTGTTCTAATCAAAAACTTATGCTTTTATACATAAATGTAAGTTTTTTTAAAAATTCCATTTATTATTACAAATAATGCTAGACATAAGATACTAATTTATAGGTAATAACTCAAGTAACTATCAAATTTCACTGATTTTGATATATTTTGACGAATTTTCATGATTTTTCCAGATTGATAAAATTCCCCGACTTTTCCCCGATTTCCAGGTTCTGTCGCCACCCTGTTTTAATGGGTAATAAGGAATTATATGAAGATGGTTTATCTAAAAAATTATATTAAGAAAGTTTATTTATATGGAAAATAACAGGTTTGTTCAAAAGTG
Organism: Araneus ventricosus; assembly: GCA_013235015.1. Taxonomy (NCBI): domain Eukaryota; kingdom Metazoa; phylum Arthropoda; class Arachnida; order Araneae; family Araneidae; genus Araneus; species Araneus ventricosus. The sequence goes on along the minus strand of BGPR01004508.1, from coordinate 66,487 downwards.
ATATAGGGTTTAGCCTGTTAAAAGTTAAAAAGAACTAAAATCAAAACTAATTCTGTTACAGCAAATTTAACAAAATTATAATAATAATTTAAATATAATTATTATAATAATAACATAATGAGAAAATTTATTTCTTAATAGCAGAGAAATTATATCTTATGACAAGGGAATGAAACCGAACCTTTTTAAAAAAGAAAATTGTGTTACGTTATATGAAAAAGATAACACCCGAGCCCAAAGCAACCAGTCTACAGCTACGCTAAGATTGCATCAAAAGAGTATTGCTTCACATATGGTTGGATGTGGAAAGAAATGTCTTATAAACTGTTAGAAAACAACCAAGCCATTATTGTAGACATTACTGTCAACAGCTGGATAGCTTTAAAAGAGATTTTAACCACCAAACGTCCTGCATTAGCCAACAGAATGCCATTTTTCAGCCAGATGCTTGGCCACAAACGATACGACTGATTCAGCAGACGCTTCCTTGCTTTGGAATAAGAAATTCTTTTCCAAACACACTACAGTTCAGATAGAGAATTCTCAGATTTTTTACCTTGTTTAGTGCAATATTTTCTTCACAGTAATTATTATAAATCCACAGTAAACAGGATGTAAAAATGTAATGAATAAACATTTGGTGTCAAAGTGAAAATAATTATTCAAATTGGAAGCCGATAAGATGCCTAAGAGATAGACAAATGGCGGAGACTACATTAATGATCAATTTTATTTTCTATTAGAGAAGTTGTTTATCTTACATAACTTTCCAACCAACCTAACATAAAATGTAGGTACATCATCTTTGTATGTTCACATTTATATTCTTTATATATCTAGGGTTGCCATAATTGCCAAGCATTGATACGAGACATTTAAAAGCTAAATAAATAAAGCATGAAAAAATGTGTAGGAAATTGATTATTTTACACTGATAAAAAATCATTTAAGGTTAATCAATCTAATAAAATGAACATGTAAAATAATAAAGATGTGAGGCTAATCGTTTTTAGCACAGTCATATTTTAAAGTTGATTTTACTTTCTTAATTATATCATTTTCTTCTTTCACATAATTATAAAATTGGGAACATATTTTAAAATTATGATAAATAAAAATTGCTTGAATTGTTTCCGCTGACAACTGTTTCTTTCGTCCGACCATCGAGTTCATATTACAGAAAATATTCTCTTCACATTTGCATTATGAGCTGGAATGGCAAATACGTATTCGCATTTCTTTATTAGACACGACTTCTGATCAGTATTCTTTGTATCTGCAAGAAACTTCAGCCATTTCTCTAACATACTCAATTTCATAGTAACTTCGCAATTTTGGTTGGTATTATTTTTCTCTATATAATATTTTAGATATATAAACTGGTTGAATAGAATCTCGCTGTTGCCAATATCGTTGATAAGGGACAAATAGCAATAAGGGACTGAGTAGTGAAATATGGCGACAGTTGTATAAGGGACGTATGGCAACCTTATATATCAGACAAATTTCAATTTTAATCATTAAACAATACCACCATTTTTTCACATTTATCATACGTGACACTTAAAAATAAGTTTATAGCAGTCAAAGCAAATCATCAAAAACATGCAAGAAGTCGATTACTGAAATAAAGGGTACTTTTCCGTTAGCCGGGCGCAAGCGAAAAATCGCCAAATTTTGTGCCCGGCGACTTGGCTCTTGTCTGGTTCACAATTGGCGACATTTGCGCCCGCTAACGGAAAAGTACCAAATAAAGTTATAATTCAATGTTGAGAATATGAATAATCTATTATTAAAATGACAATATTTTATTTCATTCTAATATCGTACTATGTTGCAATAACATAGCACAGAATGGATCTAAATAATATCCAACATTTAAATAACAGAGGCATAAGAAAACTATTTTATTTGTGCTACTTTTCTATGACAATTCTAAATGGCACTTACCTGCTTCTCTTAGCATTCTATACAACTCTTCATCATAGACTAAATCTATGTCATTGAATTTTTCCCCAGCTGGGGACAGATACGAATCAATAGAATCGTATCGAGACTTACTAATTTCAAATCGATTGTTTCTCAAAGCCTGAAAAAAAAAAATTATATGTAAACTTTTCTTAAATGAAACACAAACAAAAGTATAATCACGAAAAAGTAAACAAGTTGCTAATGGAAGGGAAGAAGACAAAAATCATATTGAAAACTACTAATTTTAGTTACAAGCAAGAATAAAATTTAAACATGTTAAAAAGTTGTTAAGAAAGAATGTTTGCAAACAGTTCTTTATCACAGTTTCTTTCACATTAACTACAAAAAATTGTTTTTAATCGTAAGTAATAGAGTGTGGAGGATTTGATTAATTGACTTGTTAGATTAATGTTTACTTTTGAAGCAGAACAACAGCTGTCATTTTACAATGTAGTCAGAAAATGATGATGATATAGGGAGAGGAGAAAAACAAAGCAACCTTAATAAAAAAGTACTATTGAAAAAAGTAGAATAGAATCCCCGCCCCCCCCCCCCCCTGCAGACTTCATCAAGGGTCACTTGCAGGTAGGGATTCTAAAAATTGGATCTTTTTGAATAAGAGGCCTGACTTTCGTTAAAACAAAGACCTCTTGTGATCTGAAAGATCCAAAGGAAAAAAAGACAAAAGAAGGACTAACCACAAAAAATTTTTTTTTTACACATCGCAGTAAATAAGGCAATAAATTTTAGTTTCAAAAAAGATTTTAGGAATAAAAATCATTAACCATCAGGCAATGTACATACTTCGGAGCTAATTCAGCACAAATAGTAATTATTTCTGCTTTATTACAAACATTCTAAAAATAATTGTTATTAACAGTAGAATTCTAAAAATAATTACCATTCACAGTAGCAATATTTAACTGTAGTCAGCAAAATATTTTTAAAAATCTTTATTAAAAATAGCACTTATTAAAAAAATTATATAAATAATTTCCATGTTCTCTTTTTGACAAGCTTTAGAAAATGCAATTTCAATGCATTTCTTAAATTTTATGGATGTTTTCAGATTAATAAGTTAGATAATGTAATATTTAAAACTTTATATTTAAAAATAATTTCAATGTTGACACTTTTTTTAAAAAAAATAAATACATAACTAAAGTTCCTTTGGATATTTTAACCCTTCCAGTCCCAAGCATAGAATTATTCGTTTTGAAATCTGGGAAATGTACTCATTTTGGGCCTAAGATGAAAGCCCCCCTCCCCCATAAAAAATAAACAGCTGAAATAAAATATTTTAACATTTAAAAATAATAATAATGAGGTACCTGCAATTTCATTTAAATTATGTTAAAATTAATTTTTATTTTGACTTTTTTCCCTGAATGAAGTGAAGTTCAAAAAGTCAATATTTGAATAGATAAAATCGACAGTGTAGCCATCTATTGCAGGGTTCATACACATTTCCTTAAAAGAAAATCAAGGACTATCAAGGACTTACAAAACCAAAAAATAAGGACCTCTAAATTGAATAAACTTAACGAATTGTTGTATGCATTTTTAAATGAAATGTCACATTTTTGCAAATTCAACCTATTAGACGATAAAGTATAATATAAAACATAGATAGAAGATACATTACAAATTTAACACAACAAAAATTCTTAAAAATATGAGTTAATAAATTGATGCATGAAACTGGTAATCAAATTAAATATCTTTTAATTCCAAACATTTTTCATTCAATTTTACACTCAAGGTTTTCAATCATTTGCTTCCAAATTTGTTTTGTATATTTGGTTTGGAACATTTTCTTTTGTTTTAATAATAATCTATTTCCTCCAAGAGCTTTTCATTTTAGTTGTTTTGTTTCAGTCTTTTCTTTGGATATTTCACTTTCTAAATACTGCATGTATTTTGCTCTAGCTGAAGTGGCAGAAAGTAAGGACGTTTTAAAAATGGGGCATAAAAATAAGGATTTGTAAGGACTTTTGAGGACTAAATGTAAAAGTAAGGACTTTTAAGGACGCGTACGAACCCTGTATTGGCAAGAATAAAAAATATATTTGAAAAGAGGAAAATGCGAAGAATTTAATGATGTCCATTTGGTATCAGAGGCAGGTTTAGATGCAGAACAAAAAACTAATGAAAATGATGATCCAAAATGGCATAACTGGTACTGAAAGGGTTAAAACAATGTTGGAAATAAACCTCTATTTATATATAGATAAATTAAAAATTCTGCAGTTACAATCTTAAAAAAATACAGCCATGCATAATTTTAAGACTTGATTTTCAATTTTTTTTACCAACTTCCTGTATATACTTCAATCATTTATAAACAAATTTATGAAAATAAAATTAATTCAAGGTAATCTTTTAAAATTAGTGAACAAAATGAAAAGCATCAATGCATAAAAATAGTTTAACATTTTTTAAAATGTAAAATACAAATAAAATAATGAGGTACAATATGTAACAGAATTGCATCATACATGGCAACATTGGAAAGTGGCCGCCAGTGGTAGAAGGTCTACAAGGTGGCAGACGTGCACACACACAGAAACATATTCGTGTCAAAATTTTGAATTTATGATCATTTATACATTTTATCATATTTTAAATAATCAAAATTTTCTATTTTTAAGAAAAATATCTTATCTAAATAAATAATACAAGAAACACATATATCACTTTTATTAGAAGAATTAGAAATACTTGTATGACATTTTTCAAAAACATGAAATGTAGAAAAAAAATATAGAACGTCATGTCATTACGGTATGAAACTAAAATGACTCCTCGCAAGGGGGGGAAAAACTTGTTTCCATAGAAATTCTAAACTTATCCATAGTTTGTGGAAATTCTCAACAAAATCTATAGCAACTATGAAGAATCCATAGCAAGTGGCATGTATGCTGCATATATATTTAACAAATTCAAAAATGACAAAAGGCACAGTACAAGGCTAATTATGATTGCAACTATTAACACTGTTACTGACCTCTTTTCCAAGTTCCTCGTCAGTTCTATCATCTACTGAAGCAGCTATAATGCTCCATCGACAATCCCTGTCTGTCAAGTAACCTCGGTGAACTGGAGATGCAGCACTTAATGCTAACTGAAAAGATTAATTCAATATAGCTTTCAGTGGTTATCTTAACATTCCTTCAGTGAAATTTTTCTGTTTCAAGATTGATCAAAACAATAATTAAAAAAACACTTGCAACTTTTAGTACAAGATTGTTGAATTGATCATATTTTGTAAACATTTTACCTTTTCCACACAAGAGAATATTTAGCACAGCAGCTTTAAACCAGCAATCTTTCTAACATTAAATTCAGAGTTGACCATCAGGGTACTCAATTAGCGTCATTAGAAGTGTTTTAATAAATACCTACAACACTCCTATGTAATTAAAACATTTATACATATAATGAAGCAAAAATAAAAACATTAGAAGTGCTACTATGTTCAGTTCATCTAAACTGTGAAGGGTTACAGGTAAATTTCAGTAATGAAGACAAAATCATAATTAAAACAAAGATTCAGAAAATTGTTTATAGCTCAGCTATTTGATCCTCAGCATGCAAACAAATTAGAAATTCCAAAATATGAACATTATGGAAAAGTATTAGCGTTTCAATACACTGAAAAAGCAATTAAAAATACAGAAGCACACATGGATAAAATAGTTGCATAAGTTTTCCAGAGTAACAATAAATCAACATATTAACCGAGTGTATGTAAACATCTTGATATTCTGAATTCAAATTCAACTTTTTTTTTTCAATGATTAGTTTAGTATGAAATAACAGTTTACTTTCTCGTATACGAAGTATACAAAGAGAAAGTATTGTAATCGTCAAAAAAATTTGAACTCGAGATTTTGATGGATCTCCACTTAGAAAGTATACGAGAAAGTTTAGGGGAGACCACTCCCGCTGGTTAAAATATATAGTTTCAAATTTACAGAACTTTAAAGCAACTTCCATTTTTTTTTTTATTATTAAAGCCCAATACTGGTTTAAAACTTAAATAGGTAAAACAGTATCAAACTAATACATTAAATCACAATGTTGATACATTTTTAATTTGTTAACTGATGATATAAATATAATTGTGATATAATGCAATACATGCAGTTTGTGGATTTCTTTTTATTTAATTATTATTTACTTGACAGTAAACTGTCAAAATAAATATTTACCAGGAATGACAAGATATTTGAAGCCATATTTTTACAAGGAAAATCAACCAAACAGATAATGCGTACAATTCAAGTCAACACCAAACTTCCATGTCACACCAATGCAAAGATTTTTGAACCTCTGCTAATTTTAAATGCACACAATATATTGTCATAGAAATTCTGAACTTGTGATATTTCAAACATAAAGTTAACAAGATTCTTCCTGACAATCAAAATCTTTAATATTGTTGGCTTCTACTTATTTAAACATGAAAGAAGCAACATGAACTTGTTTGACGCATCAAATAATAAAATGCAAATACTCTATTTTAAACGTTTTATTTCTTTCTTTTCTAGAAGAATCTATTTGCAACGGAAAAATAAAAAAAATTCTAAAAACTCATTTTTCTACTGTTGCCACAAAAAATATAATGTGATGAACAAAATTAAATATAATAAATAAATGCTTTAAATAAAAAGAAAACGATATTTACAAACAAATATTAAATGGTGCGTGAGCTATAATTCGGCCACTACAATATGTTTTCAAAGGTCACAAATTTAAGCCGTGTTCATTTTCACAAGTCATTAACATTTTCAGAGTAATCTGCATTACAGAACCATAGAAATTTTGATTTAATTATGTTAATAAGTTAATTAAATAAGAATTTTTGAGAACACATTTTTTTTTATAAGTGTATAAAAAAGTAGATTCTTTTAACACTTAGAGGCCCAGTGTTACCTTTAAGCAACATACCCAGTTTTAGCCTCTAAAATTCTTGAGAATAAGACTGAAGCTTTAATGCCTGTTGATGCCAATAAAATACATGATGAAAATGTTATTAAATCAATTTACAACATATAGATAGCAAACCGAGTGCCGATAAAAAATAAAAATAAATTGACGATTTCCACTCGAGGCTGCCTCTTTTTAGCTTTGTTTGTACACTTGAGAATACCACATTTTATTCTATGATTTTGAAGAAAATTCCTTGTCCATATTATTAGTTCTTAAAAATCATACATGTTTGATATTATAGAATTTTATCAAATAAAGCCCAGTCTCGTTGACAGATTCAAACTAATTTTTAGCCATAAACCATACCCAAAACAAAATAGGATTTTTGAAAGTATTTTTATCATATTTTATTCAAGAAATGAAAGTCAAAAAACATTTTAAAATATTTCTTTTAAAAAAAATCAAGCCTTCAAGGGTTAATGGGTGACGCAAATGGTATAGAAACCAAATGCAATTAAATTAAAGGATTTACTACAAATTTATTACTTCTGGAAATATCAAAATAACGTATTGCCATTGACAATACACAAGTGTACAAAATTTTAAAATTCTAGTGCATCAGGAAGCAAGTGGAAAATTGATTAAAAATTTCCATCTTTACGAACATGAAAGAGGTCAAGTCAAATAAAAGTGTTCTTTTTCCTAACCAAAAATGAAAATTACTGATCAAAATACTTACAGCTATAGGGCAAACAGGAGCTAATTGATCATAGAGAGTTCTAGCTTCACTGATATTGCAGGCTTGAAAAGTCACTTGAAGACAACAACAGCCCATTCCAAAACCCATTGCGTCCATGTACACATGATTGGGCAGAGCGGCAGCTGCACCTTCCCCGTCGTCTCCCAATGCACTGAAGTCTTCTAGGAATGGATCAGGAGTCTTTTGGTCCCTATAAACTAATAAAAATTACCCTACACACATAATGCATATTAAGTAGAAAGTTACAAATAGTAAATATTTGTAGATATTTAACTTATTAAGTAATAATAACTAACCTGTCTAAATATTACAGATATTTTAAAATAATGCAAATTATATTCAATGAAAATTAATATTGCTGATTTGTGAATTTCCAATATTCGAAAATAAAAGACTGGAAATTTAATAATTTAGATTGTGTTATTAATCTCATTTTTTAAAATCAAATATTTCAAAGTATGGTACTTGCATGTTAGGCAGCCACCGACATTGAACTGCCAAGCAACCAAGATATATTTCCAAGATGGTGGTAAAATCGGGCCAGAAACGTTTGCAGACCTGTAGTCGTGTCCCTTTTTTTGGCCCACGTATTTATGAGTTGCTTTTGATCTTAAATTCGAATTGTTTTTTGAAAAATATTACTCATTTTGTTGTGAATAAAGCTAAGTGGGAAACGGGCAGATTTTTTTTAACTTAAAAAACATCCTACCACCTCCCTAGCTACAGGAGCTGGAACATAGTAGCTCTGCTAGAACTCTGACCTTACGAGCTTGGCAAAATTCGAAGGTCACCAAACAAGATCAGTGTCCACTTTAACATGCCAGTACCCAAAGTATATATAGCAAGGAATATACAACCCCACCAATATAATACTGAAATATTGGATCAAATAAAAGAAAACCTTGCTAAGAATTAATGATACTTTTCCATTAGCCGGGTGCAAATGTCGCCAATTGTGAACAACCAAGTCGCCAAGAACGAAGTGATTTTCCATTAGCCGGGCGCAAATGTCGCCTATTGTGAACCAAACGCGAGCCAAGTCGCCAAGAGAATGGCTGTAAGAAATTTGGCGGAATTTTACATTATCTGGCGTTTTTTTGCTTGTGCCCGGCTAACGGAAAAGTACCGAATTAACAATAACCAAAGTTAAAAATTCTAGTTAAAATTTTATAAAAAAGATTTCTCTAAAACAGAAAAAAAGCTTAAAATTAAAATCGAAATAATTATCTTTATTTAACATTTAAATTCTATCTCGTAACTAGAGAAAGTAAGATAGAGTTTAGACCAGACATTGTAAAATACTTACTTGGTACATTGATTGCAACCTTTTTACCCCGCCTTTGTCTTATGTTACGAGCTAAGGTTCTGAAAAGGAAGATAATTCACTAATGAAATATATTCAAATCTTAAATAGCAAGGTTAACTATTTAAAAATGAAAGTATAAGCGAAACCATCTACTTAAATCTAGGATGTCCTTCATAGACAGCAGCATCCGGGAAAAACAAGGAACGTAAGGCACTTCCTTTAGGATCTGTTTTTGCAGGAGGATCAGTAAAGCCTGCACAACCTAGGCTTAAGATAAAATCATTTTTTCACTAAAATGCTGATTATATTTATCTTCATAACTTACTCATTGGCTATCACAATTGATCATAAATATTACATTACTCTTTCATACCCAAATGAAGATTATTAAAGAGACAGATCTGACGATTACATTTAGAGATTGAATTATAAAGAAAGGTACCAATATTATACCACTGTATCCACCAAACCTATCTCGGGTCAAAATCAGGGGACTTAATAATTGAGGAATTGCTTTTTGGGACAAATTAAAAATCTCCTTGTATCACTTAAGATTTCAGTTTTTTTTTTTAATTATCGGCACAATAATGACACTTTTAATTATGTATTCAATTAATTTTTTTGTCACAAGATAAAAACCATCTCCAAAAATCATAGTAATCAATTAAAGCAAACAGCCTCAATTCAGTTGAGAGGCCTGCAACTGTGAAGTTGTACATCTGTATTTTATAATTGCAGTTGCTCGGTGTTTATAAGTGGCATGTTCTTTTGTTAAATTTTATGTTCGATTGTTATTTCACATTCTTTCATAATATTATATTACTAGCTGCAGTGGCACGGCACATTTTACGTCCAGAAGCATGCTAGTTGGCTTAAAACACACTGATAAAAAGAATTAAAACATAGCAACGATAATCAGTTTACTTTCAGTTTACTGGATTATTTCATTATAAACTAACTATCTTGAGGACTTCCCTTACAGATTACAAAGAAAAATTGATAAAATAAAAGAAAGCAAAATCCAGTAAGATATTTTCTTAGATTACAACAATGATAGAAAACACGCAATTAAATATTTGTTTAAACAACAAAAATGGTTTGAAATGTGTTGCAACAATGAAAAGTATTGTCGTAAATTATGTAAAAAATATTTTTAAAAAGGTAATTAAAATTCGAAAAAAAAAAAATGTCAAGCAACTAAATTACTATCATTGAAAAGGCAATTTTTTGCACTTTCAGATGGCGTAAAAATGGTTTTGTTGCTGTAATATTTTCGGAAGTTATTAAGGAAAAATGCCAAAATTTAGTTTAATTTTTAATTAACTGAAATTCTAATTAAAAATTTAAAAAAAATTACTCAGAGGTGCACATTCCCATCCTCCAAAGAATGTTCATGCCAAATTTTGTAGCTTTAGGTCTAGCGGTCTAAACTGCCGAGGACCAACACACAGTCTCCTTTATTATTAGTACAGATAACCTCTTGTCTGCAATTTTTTTTATCACGCTTTATTAATAAAATCTCACGCTTACCTATCTAGCCAACAGGAAGCCATTCTGACTCGGAGTTTGGGGATATGCTTGGTGGAATATATCCACCAAATGATGGATACAGTACTATAATTTCTTAGTTTGTACAACTTCCAACAGAATACAAGTAGAATTCAAGTAACAAATTATTTGATTTAACAAAAAAAAGGATGCTAAACAGTAAAAGGCATAACCACAGTTTTTGTTTACTTATATTAATGTCCCGTTTTGAAGCAACATGAGGGCCAATTGGGGACGGACCTTGTCACTTTGAATCATGGTCGGATAATGATGGACACTTGAGCTGGCACAAACTTCCCCACCATACCAGCAGGATTGTGTTTGGCCCCCATGTATGATTTAACTTGCAATAGGCCCAATACACAACAGATCTTCAGCCCAGTGGCAGAATACTTTTCAATAGTCTGCAACGGAGGTTGGGTCTCTTAAAAATAGTCTGCAGAATAGTGTGGGACTATAAATATTTTGTTTTCTTTTTTCAAATACTTATATCAACTTACAACTATTAAAATACGATAAATATAAATTAAAAACCATATAACATCTATATTATTTGTATAATATAATTGTATAAATTAATAAACAGAAGCATATGAAGATTAATCCTTTCTTTGGGAAGATAATTAACAGTAATGAAGTATCAAGTTGTTTCAGAAGTAATATTAAGCATACTATACAAATACCTATGCAGAAAATTATATTGGGGTACTTTTCCGTTTTAAACACAGCACTTGGTGTCTTTCTGTTTAGGTGATTTTTTTCAAGACAATACATCACTAGCTCATATACATGAAATATTCTTCAATACGTTAAATGTTATTTAAAAATTTATGCCTCCTGTTTATTGTAAAAAAAAAAAAAAAAAAAAAAAAAAATTAAGCATGTCAAAAAAAATGTCTTTCTTGTATGTTTTTAATTTAAAATGCAATAAATAATTGCTTTTTTTACGAAACAAAAACTTTGAAACTTATTCGCACATTTATCCTGATATGCATTTTAATGGTTTGTATGCAAATTGATAAATTGTTCTGCAACTATGCATATATAAAATTTCATAGTATCATTGCTTATTATTTAAAACAAGGAAGAACAGAGCTGTCATCCTCTAAAATTCTTGATACAACTTTTGATTTTATGGAATTTTGCATTTGCACATATGTAGACACCATTCTGAAAGTCTGCATAATAATGAATTCTATATTTCTTAACTGATACTTAGAACGTTTAAAATTGGGGCAATTTTGGCTTGGACTCTGTTCTTCATCTTTATCAATTTCAGAATTTGTTCCTTTTTCGCTCCCGTTTTTAAAAAAATTAATTGAATTGCAGCCGTAGAGATTGATCGAAACTTCAGAGGTTTATTTTCAGCTGGTGTAAATTATGCGAATCGTAATAATGTAGCATCACAATCGAAACAACAAATTTTATCTATATACACAGCCAATCAAAGTAAAACCCACGTGTTAATTCCAGAAACCAAAAGCTCAGTGCCAGACGTATCAGGAAGAAACGCGTAGAAAACATCGGCCGTGACCAATACCGATATGGCACTTAGAGTAATTCAAGGTCAAATTGCAGTCACTAAGGGAGCCCATTCAGCTTAGGGAAGAAAGAGGGGGTGGGGGGCACGAGAGAATTGCATATTTTAGCAATGTGCGTTATATAACATTTGTTAAGTTCTTTTGTAAGTGTGTTTAATAACTTTGATATTTTTCAAGATGGGATTTATTTTATGAGCACATGACAAACTTAAACGTCGCAGATTTTGGCATTGGGATCTTCAGTGGAATCAGATTTCAAACTTGGGACCCTCCGGCCCTGTAGTCAACACCTTACTACTAGGCCACAGCATCCTGGCATAACCTCAGATATGCAAGATGTAATGAATACTTAATAAAAGAAAAAAATATGTGGACTTTCAAACCTGTTGAACTTTTAATATGACATTTACCTCACTTCACTCTACTTTTAAAAGAAATATTCCGATACATTTTTCATCTATCCTATTAAAATTCGAAGGTAAACAAACGTATGCATGTCCTTCTATCTTCTCACGAACCGCCGAACGGAGAAGCGCGCGGAAAGTAACAAAAGATGGGGAATAATTCAAGGAATCCATTTTGGCCATTTAAATATCAAAATTTTAATTAGTGAAAAAGATATTAATTAAAAACTAATTTACAACAATACTTCTCATTGTTTTGGATACTTTATAACAATACTTTTCATTGTTACAGCACAATTCAAAATTTATTTTATTTTATTTATTACAATGTACCTTAAAGTAAAGTCGTTTACTTTAAGGAACATTGTTACAGCAACAATAAAAAAGTGACGCTGACAGAAATAAAAAAAAAAAATGTATTGTTGAAAGTATATAAATTCTTTTTTTATCCCGTGATATAACGTACAACAAAATCATTTTAACGAAATTAAAAGGGGTGTTTTGTTTCTGTAAAGTTATGTGCCGAAAGATATAAATTAGTTATGTTAGTGATTTTAATCATTATTCATTGATTTGATAAAGTTTAAATATTTGTGGAAGCTTCTATTTTACGCTGATATTTGGAAGTTACTATTTTTGCTTTGTTCAATTCTCGCTTTTTTCGATGCCTAAAAGAAAAAGAGGAATTACAGCGGATGCTGCCTGCAGACGGGAGGCAATTAGAAAATGTGAAAGGAGAGTTGTTGAAACTGAAGAAGAAAGAAGCCGCCGATTGTCAACTATGGCACAATGTGGCCAGGAGAGAAGAGCGGAAGAAACAGAAGAACAAAGAAATAGCCGATTGGCAGTAATGGCACAACGTGGCCAGGAGAGAAGAGCCGAAGAAACAGACAAACAAAGAAATAGCCGATTGTCAGCCATGCTACAACATCAAGAGAACGCCATCTAAATGTTATTGAAGGACAAAATCACCATCAGATACAAACTTTTTATGCAGCTAGAACTGTTCTTTACCCTATTGTTGAAGAACACAACTGTGGAGAAATGGACAATCTGTCTGAAATGCGGAGGGTTGTATTTCCGGGATGAAAAGAATACCACAGAAATTTACACTCATTGTTGTCATAATGGAAATATAATTGAGCAGGCTTCAGTTTATCCAGTGGAAATGAAAGGATTGATGGATAGCTCCGATGAATTATCAGTGCATTTCAAAAATAACATAAGGTCATACCAGTGCTTCAATGGGTGCACAGATTGTACCGTCTACAGGGAGAGGAGCGTATTGCTTCAGAATTCATGGCCAAATTTATCACAGGACCTCTCATCTACACTCAGCTGAAGCAGGAGGTGAAAACACTAATACAACACACTTCAACAATATTATAACACACATTAGGCATGTGTCACGTGACCTCGGGTATTATTCGATTTAGCCTGTGCAATGCCGGGCCATACAGCTAGTATTTTCTTAAGACTTACAATAGCATCTTGATGTATATTATTCATTAATACAGATAGCAAGTTTTGACCATATCAAATAATCTAGGAAAATCTACATAAAAATTTATATGCTTGTGATATTTACTAAAACCAATATTCAACTATTACAAATAGTTTACCATAAGTCATGAAAACATTAATAGAATAAATATTAATAGAATGATAGAATAAATATTGCTAATATTTTAAAATTTAATTATTTTCCAAACAACTAGCAGAAGGTAATAATTTTACAAGATAAAATATAACGAATTTCAAGAAGCGATTGTACAGAAAAAGTTTTTCATTTTGATATTCATTACATTTCTTTATATAAATGAATCTACAAAAGCAAATTTTTTATAAGTTACACTTTTATTACCCATTTCAAAGAACACCAAAGTGAAATATTACTTATACTTTTCAGAAAAATACTTTGAATTAATAACAATAGTCAAGATTTCATAACAGAAGAAATAACTGAAATGAAAGTAATTTCATTAAAAAATTTTAATAGGAAACAAAAAGTAAACAACGGCCAGTATTGTTTTGCAAGATGTCTAGTATTAAAAAAAAAATCTTTATACAATTTTTAAACCCTTGAAACAATTCAAAGATACACATAGACAGAAAGACACATTTATATACCTGAATACATACATCTCTTAAAACATTTTATTAATATCAACAGAAAAAAATTGAAAATAAAATTAATTTTCTCACCGTGGGAAACTAGTTAAACATAGTAAACTTTCATCCCTTTCAAGGAGCTCAGCCACTTCGTCCCTCCTAAAAAGTAATTAATTCATATTTAAGCTTTAGTAAGTTATATCGCATTAAATCTTGATTTTCATTACATTTTTCAGGGAAAGAAATGGGTATAACATGAAAGGTAAAATGTAGAGTTAAATAAAATATTTTTGTTGGTATCATCATACCTATTTTTTTAATGTGATTCACTGCTTCCTTAACCCTTTGGGTACATTTGATGAGTGAGACTTGTCATCTGCTTACTTGGGCGAAGTTACAGTGGACGAGCGAGACTCGTCATCTGCTTACTTGGGCGAAGTTACGGTGGACAAGTCTGACTTGTCATCTGAATTAAAGAAGAATTATTGGCGCAAGTGGTCCTGCCAAATTATAATATCCATGAGCGTCCTACAAGTAACGATGCGCCACATCGTTTGCAAGCGAAAAATTGGGCACATTTTCCGAAGAATATTCCGGCAACAGAATTAAAGAAACACCCTACAAAACAGTGTTGCATATGTTATAAACATAAAATAAGAAAAGAAACCACTTGGCAATGCAAACAATGCCAGGTACCTTTGCATTTACCGACATGTTTTGAAAAATACCACACGGTACAAAATTATTAGACTTTAAGTTGGTTGTTGTTCTATATATATATTTATATTTTGTTTCATTTATTTATATTTTGTAACTAACATGCTATTTCAAAAATATATTTATATCACCAATATAAGTATATTCCAAATAAAATATATTACTTTTACATATTAATCCATATAGCAACAAATTAAATCCATCCCATCAGCATAAAAGTCTTCAAATAATTCCAGTACTCAAAGGGTTAACTGTTTTGTTTTATCGATTGCATTTTAATTTGTTAAGATCTTCTGTTTCGGGAATATGTTGTGGTTTTGATTAAACTATAGATCCACAAAAAAAGCTATATGTTTCCGGATTCCATGTAATTTTAACTTTGAATTATAACATCTATGAATGACTTAATTTTAGCTTATAAGTTTAAAAACACACGATAATTCAATTGAAGACATACGATGACATCATTTAAGTGATTAAAGAAAAGAAACTCAAAGAGACAGCTGTGCCATACTAATACTGTCCTGCTTTTCTGAAGAATTAATCAATTAGAATTTTAGTTACGAGACAAAGTTGACATTTTGAACAGGTGAAGAATGTTTTACTCACTCAAAAGAAAAGAAAAACATGACCGAACAAAAATGGCAGGAAAGGAATTATTTATTAATGAGAACATTCTTCCAGAATAATTCCCTTTATTTTACTAGCTTTTTTTATTTATCATTATTTATAGTTTAGAAGATCTACTTTTTATTGCCAAATTTAATTCACTTTTAACTCATTTATATTTATTATTTCCTACATTAAAACTCAAGAAGTCAGAGTCATCCTAATTAAAATTTCCCCATTTTCTGTATGGCTAAACCTTTTAATATACTTTTCACCACAGCATCTTGGTTATCAATGTTTAACTATGTTTTGCATTTTGTCATAATGTTGCACTTTATACATTGATTTCAGGAAGATAAGTCTGCCAATGTTTCAGATTTGAAAAAGTAAAAAAAATCTAGTATTCTGGCAAAATCACAACAATAATCATTTTAATACTACTTTTTCTACTAATATTATTGATTTTTTTAAAACCTTGAAAAGGTTTTACCTTGCTCTCATATTAGCTTCAACAACATTGAAACATGACGACAGAGCACCATATGGCTTTCCAGGAGTACCTTCAATCATGTAAGCTCCAAATTCTGGCCTCCATAATGCCTTCACGTCACTATACATATAAAAAGAAATTTTTTTTTATTGGACATTTGTAAGAATGCATTAATAAAAGATATGCTCAACTGTCTTAATAAAAGATTCTAAAACCTTACACTACATTCTCCTTCTCTTTTTCTTGCAACACAGAAAGCAGTCTTTCTGCTTTCAAGCATACTTTAGCAGTTCGATTTTGATGATTAAACTTGATGACCATATATTCAATCTAGAAAAAAAAAAAAAAGGAAAATTAAATCTTTTTTTAACTACAAAAAATGATAATTTTATATAAAATGAGATTCATTTTAACAATATGAAAACTAAGACAGTAGCATTTCCAAGATCAGTCAACCAAGCCAAAGTAAGCAGTAAGGGAGTCCTGTATCGAGCTACCTTGTAAATGTTCCTTTCTTGTATTAAAAAATTAAAGGTCTAATTTATTCATTCCTTTTTTATTCACTGGGGGGGTGGGAGGAAGGGGGTTCTATTCCATATTTGTGTCTAGAGTCTTAAAATCCAAATGGCAGCACTGAACTAAGATATATGTATATTATACTGTATATATCCAAAAATATTTTTACAATGTTGTCTATCATACTTACAATGCCTTTTTTTTAAGAATAAGAAAGTTAGTAAATTGTCTATGTGACTACGCATAATACTGTAGAACAAATAAAAGATTATGCGATTTTTTCTCTCCTATATATAAATATATTATTTTTGCATCCAACAAAATAACAGTATTTATTTTCCCTACATAGTCATAAATTGATGATTTTATCATTTCAATCATCATAAATTCATTTGGTTCTCAGAATCAAAGCTTAGAATAGTATCTTCACATGTTCAAGAAAGTCATAAATCTGTCATGCACACTCTTATTATGGAATATGTAAACCAGCATGCTCTCTTTCATCTGTACTTTTTGCGATAGAGACATACAATTTGCAAGACGTCTAATAAATGTTCAATGGTGTAAATTCATTCAAGATTCATTTGTCTCTCATTTTCAGATATGTACACATTTTAATAAATGGGTGGTTTTTTTTACAGCATTAAAATTCTGAGGCAGATTAGCTGACAAATTTTATTAAATATATATAGCTATTTTATACACTATAGGGAATATTAATAAATACAGTCTGGTACATCAGAAGTTCCCAACCTGTGGTACACGCATACCCAGGGGTATGCAAAATCAAAGTTAGCAATAGCAGAAACAAGAAAACATACGGAATTGAAAAAATTACAGAATTCTGTTTCCCTGAGGTTATACTTGCTATTTAATAACTATACCACGTGAAAAGTTGATTATTGCAGAGTGTAATTTTTAAGACATCCTTATAAATTAATGTGAAATTATTACAATACTGATTTCCTGTTGAACTAATACTATTGTAAAAATGCAATAAAATGTAAAAAAAAATAAGTCCAGCAATTGTTATTAATTTGAGTCATTTGACTCTTAAGTTACCATAAGCCCTTATTATAATTGATAAAAACTTCTTTGCATAGATGGATGGCTTGTGTGTGGGTATGACAATAAGGGGTACGAGAATATCAATCAAGGAATATACGAGGGAATAAAGGTTAGGGACCCCTGTGATATATAATGGCATCCTAAACTTCACTGTACTTTGGGAGACCAACATTAAACAAAATATAAGGTAATTATTTATCATTCTCTTTTAAATTTGGCCATTACAAGATAAAATTTGCAGATAAATAAAAACAAATTATTCAAAGACAGATGAAATTTCAAGGAATTTCTTTCATACAGCTCCCGAGTAAATTCTCAATGCAGGTAAAAGTAATTGACATACAAGAAAATAAAGTGCTCATAAAAACAGGCGAGAAAATAATAAAATCAATATCAACAACATAAAAAATAGTAATTAACTATATAATTTTTTATAGAACTACTAGTAAAACTTCAAGAATAATGCTAATAATAATAACTAAAAATAATGAACATTCTTGTTGAAACTGACAAATTTAATGGAGTAAAAACTGTTAAATATTTTAGAAAGTATTACAAATTAAGGTAGAAATAATATTTCAAGTTTATTAAAACCATTGCAACATTTAATAAGAATGACAAATATATTTTTAGCATTTTAGGTTAAACTGGAGTTCATTAATTTAAGATCAATTTTTAAAAGAACTTAATTTTTCCAAGAAAAGAAAAAAAAAGTACTTTTATTCAAATATAGTCCTCTTAACATTTTGATTATGAACTTGTTCAAAGCATGAGCATTACAATGGGAAATATAAATACTGTGCATGAATTTTTACATTTGTTTTAAAAAGATATCAACATTCATTATATAACTGTCTCAAACAACCTCATCATCATCCTTATATAACTGTTTACTTTAACAGTTACAAAAAATTGTAAAACATTTATGGACATTGCATTGTGATTTAGATAACTGTGAGTTAAGAAAATCAGTGCCACTCATCAAAGTCAAATGAATGAGACAGCAATTTTTCTCTCCCCCTCGACATCATATGCTGTATGTGAAGATAGACACTGTTTAAAACTACTGATAATGTCTTCCCAATAGATATGGTTTCTAAGGGCTCCTTGGGATTCCAGAATGTAAACAGTAGCAATATGTTATTCATTAAGTAATTTCTACACAGGAAAATGCATTTTTTTCCAGTAGATAATCTTCATGTAAGAAAGTGTTGAAAATTTTTTTAAAACTTTAAACAACTCGAAGATAAAAAAAAATGTGCAATTAAAATAAAACAAAATAAATATTCGACTATAATTTAAGAAAACACACTCCAATATTTAAACTGTTTTTACAAATTTAAAACACTAACTAAAATGCAAATGTAAATATTAGAGAACATTTTACATAAACATTCTATAAAGTTAAAATAAAGAAAATTAAAGACGCACAAAATTTCACTTCGCACTCAATTTCTGAATTTTAATAAAAAAAATACTCTAATTATAATACATTTCAAGGCCACTGGTTACTGCTCAGATACGCATATTAATATTAGTCAACTTTTATTATATCAATTAAGAGATGCCTTCTCTTGCTACGATATAAATAGCATAAAATGCTCACCGTTTTGATGAATGAATTAACGCCTGTTAGAGCGTAATTATCAACAATTGATTGAGTAAATGACAAGATATACGAGCCATTCATAACCTGCCGACACGAAGTAAATTTGCGCCAAAAACCTTTAATAACATTTAGAAGAAAAAGAAGTTATCTCATTTAAAAGATAAAACAGAAAAGTTCAGAAAATTACTGCAGGAGATTAAACAGAAAATAGTTATACAAATGCCTAACTATGCTGTTGAAATAATATTTTTAATTACCTACCTCGTCACCCCATTTCAAACAGTCGTTTTGCCTGTCTTTTAAACGATGGTACAATTTTATGAACTGCAAAATCCCATGCTTTCGAACGTGATCCGCATGCTTTTTGGTTTCTTCCCAGGTTAAAGGAGATCCCTCAGTTAAAAGTCCCATTGCATGCGGTCTGGTGCCTTGACTCTGTTGTTATGTTGCTGTTTTCCGCAAATCGCGAAGCAAACACAGATGGCTTACGGAGAAATAGGTTAGCGGCTACAGACTGCCCTCGATAAAATATTAGGGCGCGCTGATTGGTTGATGAGAAAGCTGACAATACATGCAAATTCAGGGACGTTGGCGATTCATGAATGGTTGTAGTAGGCGATAGCCGAAGGTTACTTGCAAAAAAAAGTTGTAAATAAATTTCATTGTCTCTCTTATCGAATAATCCGTCGCGTTTTTAATCTTCCGCGTGTTCGAATAACTGCGTATAAACAAAACGCTGCCTTGTCATTGTAGGTGGATTCGAAAATAGGGTTAGGAAAGACTGAATTTCGTTTGCAAAAGGATAAACTGATATGAAAAGCTATATGTTATTTACAAAGAGTGCAATTTAGAATGAAAATTCATATTGTTGTTTTGAGTTCATGAATCTGGAACGGAATAGAGCTTGTAAACTTTTTATAAATCTTAAAAACAAGAAGTTGGGGGGGGGGGAATCTCTAGCGATAAGAAAACGCTAAAACTTTTTCACGCAAAATTTGGATTTTATAAAACAGCCATGATTTTAAATTCTACCTTTACGGATGTGTTCGCTTAATTTGAAAATAATTTAAAATTTTAAAAGTGAGTGTGAGTCAAACAAATATTTTCAGCACAAAATTTGATTTAAATAAAAAACTGGATTTTCAGAGCAATTTCTGCTCTCGTGCTAAATAAATCCCTAAAATCCTAAAATGCTAAATTAATCCCTAAAAAAGCATGCGAAATAAATCCCTAAATTTTTTTCGGTACCAGATGTATTGAGTACTATCCATAAAAATATCATTTTTAAATGTTTATCAATTAAAAAATGCTCTATAATTAAAAATTGTATAGAAAAAAAATGTGCTATATATAAAATGATACTTTGATGTATTTAACTTATCTCTAACATATTCGCGATAAGTTAGTTCAGTTTTAATTAGATTAACGTCCCGTTTTGAAGCTACTAAAGGGGTATTTTAGGACTGACCTCGTAGCCTTGAACTGTGGTCAGATGGACAGGGAGACGTCTGAGGCGGCACTCCCTCTCCAAGTTTACGCACCACACCAGTTGGAGGACGTTTGATCCTCGGCAGATTTAACTTGCATCAGGCTCGTATATAGAACAAATTTATAATGAAATCGGGTTCGAATTTGCGGTTTCGAACCCGCGACTCAGCCATGAGACCACGACAGGCCTTAAATATAAAAGATAAAATATAGTTATTGTTTAGCAACGGATTCGGAAACCCTCCGCGCTTTTGCGCATGCGCCGGGCGGAGTTGTTTTCGTCAAAATTGGGGGAAAGTGAAGAATAGAAGGGCGATGTTAACATTTTACTGAGGGTGATCTAACAAAGAACTCCGGAAATGCGCTCATATGACTCATTGCCTGACACCCCTTTCCGGTGTAAAATCGTCCAAAAGTGGTAGTCTCGGAATCCGTTGCTGAACAGTAGTTGAATTTACTTATTTTTTTCACAAACCAATAAAATATCGACTGAATAGCGTTATAAAGTTTTTTTTCACCCTTATCTGCATTTCTTATCTATAGCTTTAATTATTTAACTGCTGCGACTAAAATTAAGATAGCTTGAGCGGGGGAGCGAGATATTCAGAGAATTGCTTTATCAAGGATACGAATATATAGCAAGTTATCAAAACTCCTAAAGTTCCACTTTCTATTAGGTTAACGGGTCTATTCTGGTACCCCCGGTTGGGTTTGGAGACGTCACTTTTTCCGCACGTTAACAACGGGAAAAGTGATGTCTCCAACTTAACTTTCAGATAGAATAATTAGTTATAATAACGTCCCGTTTTTTTAAAATTGACGTCCCGTTCTTTTAAATTAACGTCTCGTTTTTTTAGTTATAATAACGTCCCGTTTTTTAGTTATAATAACATCCCGTTTTTTAGTTATAATAACGTCCCGTTTTTTAGTTATAATAACGTCCCGCTTTTTAGTTATAATAAAACCCCGTTTTTTTCAGTTATAATAACGTCCCGTTTTTTAGTTATAATAACATCCCGTTTTCTTAGTTATAATAATGTTCCGTTTTTTCAGTTATAATAACGTCCCTTTTTTTTAATTAACGTCCCGTTTTTTTAGTTATAATAACGTCCCATTTTTTTAAAATTAACGTCCCGTTATAATAAGGACCCGTTTTTTTAAAGTTATAATAACGGCCCGATTTTTTAAGTTATAATAACGCCCCGCGAAATAGAAGACATTTAAACAGCACGGATATTACATATAATAACTAACAGCATTTTACATCATTGTTCCGAGCGAACATAGAAGACATTTAAACAGCACGGATATTACATATAATAACTAACAGCATTTTACATCATTGTTCCGAGCAGACGCCAGAGACCTTCGCCAGCTGGATGTACGTAATGGCATTTTACATCATCGTTCCAGAGCGAACATAGAACAATTTCGTAACGCGGATATTACAGTTAATAACTTCACCAGCATTTTACATCATTGTTTCCGAGCAGACATAGAGACATTTCGGCAGCGCAGATGTACGTGTAATAATTAACATTCATCATGCTCCAGGCAGACATACTGAAAAGAGATTTAAACAACTGGAGTATTACGTATAATAATTAATGGCATTTCACATAATCGTTCCGAACTGAGAATAGAAG
Organism: Araneus ventricosus; assembly: GCA_013235015.1. NCBI lineage: Eukaryota > Metazoa > Arthropoda > Arachnida > Araneae > Araneidae > Araneus > Araneus ventricosus. The sequence goes on along the minus strand of BGPR01004508.1, from coordinate 43,767 downwards.
ACATTTAAACAGCACAGTACGTATAAAACTAACGGCATTTTACGTATCGTTCCGGCAGACATAGAACGCATTTTAAACAGCACGGACGTACACCATAATATACAGCGTTTACATCGACCAGGCAGAATGAAGACATTCACGGATATTACATGCATAATAACTAACACCATTTTACATCATCGTTCGAGAGCGAACGTGAAGACATTTAAACAGCACGGATATTACAGCAAATAAGACATTTTACATCCATTGTTCCGAGCGAACATAGAAGACATTTAAACAGCGCAGATATTACATGTAATAATTAATAGCATTTCACATCATCGCTCCGAGCGAACATACTAGAAGAAATTTAAACAGCACAGATATTACATATAATAATTAACAGCATTTTACATAATCGTTCCGAGCGAATAGAAGACATTTAAACAGCACAGAGTACGTATAAAAACTAACAGCATTTTACATCATCGTTCCGAGCGAACATAGAAGACATTTAAATGCTTTGGATGTTATATAACTTCTGGCATTTTACATCATTGTTCCGAGCGAAATAGAGACACATTAAACAGCGTACATATAATAACAGCATTTTACATCTCATCGTTCGAACTGGTGCAGAAGACGATTCAAACAGCACGGATATTACAATTAATAACTAACTACAGCATTTTACATCATTGTTCGAGGCAGACATAGAAGACATTTAAACAACACGGATGTGCATATAATAATAACAGCATTTTTACATCATCGTTCGAGCGGAACATAGAACATTAAACAGCACGGATATTACAATTAATAACTAACAGCATTTTACATCATTGTTCCGAGCGAACATAGAAGACATTTAAACAGCACAGATATTACATATATTCAACTAACGGCATTTTACATCATCGTTCAGGCAGGGAACGCAGAAGATTTAAACAGCACGGATGTACATATAATAACTAGCATTTTTACATCATTGTTCCGAGCAGGTGCCGAAGACATTTACAAACAGCGCGGATATTACGTATAAATAATTAATAGCATTCACATCATCGAAAGGCAGACATACTAGAAGAAATTTAAACAGCACAGATATTACATATAATAATTAACAGCATTTTACATAATCGTTCCGAGCAGAATAGAGACAGGCTGAACAGCGCAGGTAAACGCCAAAATAACAACATTTTACATCATCGTTCCGAGCGAACGCCAGAGACATTAAATGCTTTGGATATTACATATATACAGCTCATTGTTCCAGGCAGAATAGAAGACATTTAAAACAGCGTACATATAATAACTAACAGCATTTTATAATCGTTCCAGGCAAGAATAGAAGACATTTAAACAGCACGGATAATTACATATAATAACTAACAGCATTTTACATCATTGTTCCGAAATAGAAGACATTTAAACAGCACGGATATTACATATAATAACTAACAGCATTTTACATCATCGTTCCGGGCAGACATAAGACATTTAAACAGCACAGGATGGCCAATTAATAACTAACAGCATTTTTACATCATTGTTCGAGCAGACATAGAAGACATTCAGCACGGATGTACATATAACTAACAACTGTTTACATCATCGTTCCGAGCGAACATAGAAGACATTTAAACAGCACGGATATTACAATTAATAACTAACAGCATTTTACATCATTGTTCCGAGCGAACATAGAAGTCATTTAAACAGCACGGATATTACATATAATAACTAACAGCATTTACATCATCGTTCAAGGCAGAACGGGCAATTTAGAAACAGCACGGATATTACATATAATAACCTAACAGCATTTTTTATCATTGTTCCGAGCGAACATGAAGACATTTAAGCAACAGATATTACATGTAATGGTAATAGCATTCACATCATCGCTCCGAGCAGACATGCTAGAAGAAATTTAAACAGCTCATTACATATAATAATTAACGGCATTTTATAATCGTTCCGACGAGTAAGAGACATTTAAACAGCACGAGAGTACATTATAAAACTAACAGCATCATCGTTTCCGGTGAACATAGAAGACATTTAAATGCTGGATGTTACATATAATAACTACAGCATTTTACATCATTGCTCCGAGCGAAATAGAAGACATTTAAACAGCACGGATGGCTACATATAATAACTAACAGCGTATAATCGTTCCAGGCGAAATAAAGTCATTTAAATAGCACGGATATTACATATAATAACTAACAGCATTTTACATCATCGTTCGAGCGAACACAAGACATTAAGTAGCACGGATATTACATTATAAAATAACAGCATTTTTTACATCATCGTTCAGGCAGACATAGAAGACATTTAAATAGCACGGATATTACATATATGCTTTACAGCATTTTTACATTTGTTCGAAGAGCGAAGATAGAAGACATTAAACAACAAGCACCGGATATTACATAATGATTAACAGCGACATAATCGTTCCAGGCAGAATAGAAGACATTTAAACAGCACGGATGTTATATAATAATTAACGGCATTTTACATAATCATTCCGAAGGCAGAAATAGAGACATTTAAACAGCACGGAAATTGCATTATAAAATAACGGCATTTTTACATCATCACGTTCGAGCAGAACATAGAAGACATTTAAATAGCACGGATAGCCCATATAACTACAGCATTTTTTACATCGTGTTCCGAGCAGAAATAAAGAAGACATTTAAACAGCACGGATATTACATATAATAACTAACCAGCACATAATCGTTCCGGCAAAATAGAAGTCATTTAAATACAGCACGGATGTACATATAATAACTAACAGCATTTTACATCATCGTTCAAGGCAGACATAGAAGACATTTAAACCTTTTAGGATATTACGTATAAAACCAGCATTTTACATCATCGTTCCGAGCGGACATAGAAGACATTTAAATAGCACGGATATTACATATAATAACTACAGCATTTTACATCATTGTTCCGAGCGAAATAGAAGACATTTAAACAGCACGGATATTACATATAATAATTAACAGCGTTTTGTAAATCGTTCCCGAGCGAAATAAAGTCATTAAAGCAAGCACGGATATTACATATAATAATTAACGGCATTTTTTACATAATCGTCCGAATAGAAGACGATTAAACAGCACGGAGTGCATTATAAAAACTAACAGCATTTTACATCATCGTTCCGAGCGAACATAGAAGACATTTAAATAGCACGGATATTACATATAATAACTACAGCATTTTACATCATTGTTCCGAGCGAAATAGAAGACATTTAAACAGCACGGATATTACATATAATAACTAACAGCATATTACATAATCGTTCCGAGCGAAATAGAAGACATTTAAACAGCACGGATATTACATATAATAACTAACAGCATTTTACATCATCGTTCCGAGCGAACATAGAAGACATTTAAACAGCACGGATGTACAATTATTAACTAACAGCATTTATCATTGTTCGAGCAGACATAGAGACATTCAGCAACACGGATATTACATATAATAACTAACAGCATTTTACATCATCGTTCCGAGCGAACATAGAAGACATTTAAACAGCACGGATATTACAATTAATAACTAACAGCATTTTACATACGTATTCCGAGCAGACATAGAAGACATTTAAACAGCACGGATATTACATATAATAAACTAACTGGCAATTTTACATCATCGTTCCAGTGAACATAGAGACATTTAAAACAGCGCAGATATTACGTATGATAATTAAGCAGCATTTCACATCATCGCTCCAGAGCAGAGACATACTAGAAGAAATTTAAACAGCACAGATGTACATATAATAATTAACGGCATTTTTTGCATAATCGTTCCGAGCAGATAGAGCATTAAGCAACTTTTGGAAATTACGTATAAAACTAACAGCATTTATCGTCGTTTGAGAGGCAAGACATAGAGAGCCATTAAATAGCGATGTTCCATATAATAACTACAGCATTTTACATCATTGTTCCGGGCAAATAGAGACAGCATTAAACAGCGCGGATATATAATAACTAACGGCATTTTACATAATCGTTCCAGGCAAATAGTCCAGTCAACGAAGGCCAAAAAATCGACGAATGAAAAAAAAAAATGGGCAGCAGTTTTGGAAATTTGGCACAGTTGTTGGGGATGGTCAAATACAAACAACGCTAAAGTCCCCGCCCGTGGGGAGTTGCGCGGGGGGGTACAGGGGGGGTTACAGGGGGGGGCTTTTCAGTTTTCAAATATCTCGAAAACTATGTGGTCTAAGAAAAATCTAAATTACAAAATAAACTACATTAAATTCCCTACAAGAAAAAAGAACTACATCTTTATTTTAGCATCAATAGTTAAGAAGATATGAGGGAGTTGAGAAAAGGTAAGGAGATTTTTTTAAATTCCTTAATAAGGTAAAATCAATAAAAAAATCTCCAGTAATAACAACCTTCATAAGCACCGCATGCATATATAATAATTTTACAAAGGCAGTATTATGTGAACATGAGGAATAAATAATTGAAATTAGTATTGGGGGGCACAAATATATTTGATGAACAGTCGTGATCCTTTATCTCCCCTCAGTACTTCTCTCCATAAGATCAATTCTCAGTCAACAGAAGGGAAAGGAAAATAGAAAAAATAAATACTATAGTTTTAAATTTAGCACAGTTAGCCAGGGAATAGTCCTCTAAATAACATACTAAAAGTCCCCGACCGTAGAGTTACTCCGAGGATGAGGTTAAAGGGAGGCTTTTTTCAGTTTTTCTTAAATATCTCGAAAACTGAGTTCTAGCGAAAATGTAATTACAAAAAAATAAAGAGTACATTAAATTCCTACAAAAAAGCCCTACATCTTTATTTTTTTAGCATCGATAGTTTAGAATATGAGTTGAAAAAGTGAGATATTTCAGGGAGTTCCTTATTGAGTGATAAAATAGACCGTATCCAATGTAATATCAGAAGCACCTCATGCCCATATAATAATTTTAAAAGTGAAACTAGTATATGTGTTGAGAATAGTGGTGGCGTCCGGGCGGGGGGGGGGGGGGCACAAATATAACGATGAACAGTCTACCATCCTTCCTCCTCACATCCGTTCCCCTCAACCAGATAATTTCTATAAGTCAGCAGTTCTGTAAGCAGCTCCCAAATAGGTATAATAGACAATATATCATCTCACATAAATATGATGAGTTAACATAAAATACAACATTATTTTTCCACATTTGCTACAACGTATGTGTTTTCAACACCTAATCCAAGCATATCACTCACTGCTTGAAATGTGTTGGGGAATTCAGATGTTACTAGAATGTATAACTCTGGGCAGATATTAGATAACGGTTTTAGTAGAACAAACGAATACAGACATTTCTGTGTGACTAGAGCTCATTGATTATATTAACATTATTTATGGAGATTCACAGAGTATGATGCAATGGATGAAAGTGTTCATTGTGAAGATTATGTTGTGACTGATAAATTGTGGTGTGGGTGAAAGGAATGATGGAATTAAGGCAAGTATTGCAGAAAACATGGGAGCTGAACTATTCAGAGGACAAGAAAAAGATTGTTGCTAATGCTTCTTGCAGGAAAAATACAGACCTCAATCCATTACAAAGACTGAAAATACTAGATGGATAGCCTTTAACATCAAGTTCTACCCCCCTGTTTGCGTTCATCCAGCAATTTGATTTTAAGAAGTAAGTGCTTGCTGTCATGGTATCTGCTAATGGGGTGCACCTCTAGAAGAGAGTTCGAACTCGATCGAGCAGTAGAAGAATCAGAATGAAATTTAATTACGAACAAGTGTCAAAAGTGTTTATATTTTTTATGTAGGTATATATATATATAATATTATGTTATAGATATAATGTTATAATAGATAATATAATTTGAGGCAAAACTTTATTTCTTAAAAATGAAGCCAGCTTTTCAACCCTTGTGCTTCAGTCTATATATTCCTAAACCATTCATCCTGAGAAAGAAAAAAATGAAGGACTGTTTTTTGTGGAAATTTAATGTAATTTAATTTTGTAATTGAGGTATTTTCGCTAGAACCCATAAGTTTTCGAGATATTTCGGAAAGAACTGAAACGCCCTTTAAACCCCCCCCCCTGTACTGACATAAACTTCCACCGTCAGGGGACTTTTTAATATGTTGTTGGGGCACTATACAACTGTGCCAAAATTCAAAACTACACCATTTATTTTCTATTTTTCCTTCGATTCTACTAGGTGTCTTATGGAAAGCGGATTGGGGGAGGAAGGATCACGTGTCATCAAATATATTTGTGCCCCCCCCCCCCCTTGATACCTACCCACTATTCTCAACACATACAATACTACCTTTATAAAATTATTATATAGGCATGAGGTGCTTCTGAAGGTTGTTACTTCGGCATTTTTTATTGATTTTACCATTACAATAAGGAATTTCAAAAATTCTCACTTTTTCAACTCCCTATATCTTCTTAACTATTGAAGCTAAAATAAAGATGTAGGTCTTTTCTTGTAGGGAATTTAATGTAGTTTATTTGTGTAATTGAGATTGTTTCTCTATAACCCATAGTTTTCGAAATATTTAAGAAAAACTGAAAAAGCCCCCCTTTAAACCCCCCTGTACCCCCCCGCGTAACCCCCACGGGCGGGGACTTTTAGTATGTTGTTTAGGGCACTAATCCCTACAACTGTGCCAAATTTCAAAACTACACCATTTTTTCCCCCTATTTTTCCTTCGTTGCCTGGACTAAAATAGAAGTCATTTAAACAGCACGGATATTACATACTAGCAGCACGCGCACGGCGTTGCCCGTGGAATCAGGACTTCAACAAAATGAAAAAAAAAAAAAAAAAAAAAAAAAAAAAACGCCTACAATGACATGAAAAAGTTTTGAAAAGAAAATCAAAACAAAAGATACACATTATTGATTTTCCCGTTTTTTTTTTTCGCGATAATGGCATTTTATTTGTAGAAAAGTTAATCCAAAACAATGTTAAAAAATTGCAACGTGAAAATTATTTTACTGCAAGCTAAGCATGCGAGATTAATAAATACGTTAAGATACTGCCAAAAATAATAATCAGTCATTCAATTCAAGGTTATGACGTCACCTCCCCTTCAACCAATCACATAGCCATCTGCGTTCCGAAGAAGTGCCGCTGAAGGAACTCTCTCCGTAAAAATAACTCTCAACTGCCCAGAAAAAAATTAATTTAAAAAAAACTTGAAAAGATATTTTAACCGTTGTTGTTTTAAATCCGACAGATCCGTTCTAATTATAAGCTGAAAAAAATTGAAAATAACAGTGTTATTAGAAAGTCGGATGCAACAAATTTAAAATCAAAAGTAACATCTCTCGATGCCAAAACTCTGGGTATTTTTTAAAAATTTCTCAAAATTCAGTAAATTGCGTTAGAAATTCAAAACTAACTTCATTAGAATGGAAGTCGCGTGCTCTTTCCGATGGTGTATCTATTTTTGTCGTACAATTATTTGAAACCATTCTATTGAGAAATTAGTGCGAAAAATCAACCAAAACAACACAAAACATTAAATAAAAAAAATTCTAGATTAAATTTTAAAATTTCGGCTTCGAGGTGCATTCAGTCACCATTACGACTACCTGTGTTCCAAATATCATGACTGTAAGTGCGATAGATTCGTCTGGACATCGCAGACACACACACACAAACAAACATTGCCTTTTATAAGTATAGATAATAATTAATAGCATTTTACATCATCGTTCCGAGCGAACATAGAAGACATTTAAACAGCACAGATATTATATATAATAATTAATAGCATTTCACATAATCGTTCCCCGAGCTAAACATGTATTTTTGGGAAACGCCATCCATCATCCTTGGGCTATTTTCTCACCCCACTCAACAAGCGCCTCTCGAGTTCTGAGGATATTTCATTCGCCAGATGGCGCAGTTGTTGCAGTGATTTCCAAACAACAAAAACGTTATAAGGCACTTCCCTCCTTCGTTAGAGATCTGGAGATGATTATAAAAAGAGCTGGGGAAAACAGTGGCTAGAGTGGGGGGCAGTTGCCCCCCCCGAACTTTTTGGGAAAAAATTAAATTTTTATTTCATTTTAGCTGCGTAAAACTAGAAAATATATAAAATCAACAGTGTCCGAGAAAGCTATCTAATTTTGTAACTAAATTTTAAAATTTTGTTGTCCCAACCTACCTTACCTTTACCTTTCTCTCAGCGCATTTATGGATGCGTGTCGTCAATAAATTTTATCTTTGATGGAATTAGGTCTTGATTCTGTGACTCCCCAATTTCGATACCCAAGTTATTGTGGACGACATTAGGTGGAAAGGTGTTGCAAGGTCTTAGCCCAGTGTTAACGGGGTCTGATCAGAGATAAACAGACACAGAATTACAGCACATCAAAATTTAATAAAACTTCGCGTCTAATTGCCTATTTGCAGGGGAAAATTACAAATGATTTGTGCATTCAAGAATACAGAATAACAAGTCCCGGATATGTATCGCGAGAGTCGATAATGAACGTAACTTGACTTGTCGAATTTGAGATAATCAATCAGATGAAATAATGAAGGGGATCAATGCTGGGGAAAAGCTAATGCTATTGATTAGGTTAAAACTTTAGCGGAAATATACTGCAAGACTCTAGTGTGGTGTGGAAATTTGGAAAAAGCGTGCTTCCGTGTCCAGATCCGTGCTTTTCATTCAAGTGACTGCGTTGCAACTCAACAAGATGTTAACTTGAAGACAAGTTTAGATTTAAATGGACTGAAACGAAAAATATGTTGGAAGAAAAGCAGGCAATTCACATCTAATCCAAACTGGAATTTTTGGAACAGGAGAAGGAAAAAGCAATCGTCAGTTTTAAGAACCGATGGAAATTAACATAGCGGCTCGGGGAAGCTGAAATTAGCATAGCGGCTCGGGGAAGCTCAAATTCCAGCACTTCATGCACCGATTCCAATTTGAGGCCCCGAACGAGGGTAGGCGTGACATCAAAGGATTCGACTAGATGGGGCCTCGCTTCGAGGCTAGGAAATCGGAAATCTGCCGAGTGGGGGGAATTGGGGTATCGAAGAACGGCGGTAGGGGGAGCGCACTTTGAAGCCTCAAGTGAATGACGTGCCTGGATTTTTCGATTAAAAGGAGTGGAAACCAGCGGGAGTGACCTCCCCGAAACTTTCTCGCATACGACCAGTAATGTGGGGTGAGTAAACACCCAGTAGGTAAATATTCTTGGGGTCTTTACCAAAGGCCTAGTTATTTTGAGAAAAAAATTATGAATGGTGATTTATAATGAAACATATCAAATTCATGAATTCCCGAAACTTAATATTTTGCCAAAAGAATTGCGTATGTTCTCAATTTTTACGCGCGCTGAGGTACCACAACTTAATTTAACGTTTTTGAGTGAGAAATCTTACTACAGATATCACGCAAGATTTCACCATACCTTCCATCTGGAGAATGTCAGAACGAAGTTTCGATTCGGGTTGCCATAATTTCGGAAGCGCGTGTTTGCGGCTCGCTACAATTTCCTTCGTAGACCGCCAAGGTCAAACGCCAACCATACAAACTTGAGTAAAACAAGTATGCGATTATACAGACCTACAGACAGTCAACCCTTTGTCGGATTTGGCCCAAGATTTTATACTGACCTACATTCATGACGATAAAACTGTGTACCAAATTTTATCCATCTAGCTATTCAAGTTTTTGAGTTATAGTGTTCGCATGACTTCGGACATACAGACAGACAGACTTCCCGTCGACGGATTTTGTCCAAAATTTGATAGAAACCTACAAATTATGTTTAAAGACCACATACCAAATTTCATCCCCGTAGCTCTAATAGCTTTCGAGTTATCGTGTTCACAGACAGACATAATTCCGAAATTGTGTTTTTCGGACTCGGGGAGGTCTAAAACGTGGAGATTCGTCAAAATCTCGAGATCGAATTTTTTGACGATTACAATACTTTCTCTTTGTATACTTCGCATACGAGAAAGTAAAAATCAAGAATTTTGCTTTAACTCTGGCGGAGACTGCAGCCCCATAGCAACCCCCTTCTGAATTCGCCACTGCCATGTGCATAAGTCAGATTTTGTTTCCAAGCTACATTTGCGAAATCGTAATATTTTTTTATATTTTTATCTGTCATAAACGTATTACTAATCTAATGAGGATAAAATCCTGGAATTTTTAATAGTTTTTCGGGACACCTAGACAGACCGAAGAAATTCGGTACGTATGGTCACAGTAGATTTAAAGAAGAAAATGAACAACAACAACATAAAACCAGCGGGAGTGGTCTCCCCTTTAACTTTCTCGTATACTCCTAACACATGTGGAGCAAAAATAAGCTAAAATGCAGCAAAACGAAGAAGCGTCCCTAACGCAGTGGAGAACCAGTGGGAGTGGCCTCCCCTAAACTTTCTCGTATACTGCTCAAAAATTTGTCATTTCCCCTCCCCTTGCGTGGATAAAAAAAATCGAACCTACTGTAATCCAGAATGCAACGAATATCAGAAGGTTTTTCATTGCAGATTATAGTGATTGTAAAATATTTAAGTGAAGAATCATATTAAAAGAGATGCCTATGTATTAAAACTTAGCAATATTTATTTTCCATCACACTCCAGGAAGATCCGCTATTATACGAGCGAGCGAAAGCAAAACAGTAGAAACGAGTTCGAATTTTTTGACGATTACAATACTTTCTCTTTGTATACTTCGTATACGAGAAAGTAAAAACACATCAATCACAAACTCCGTCTCAAGGACGTAATCCTCCCGCTTAATACCAGAGATAGCTAAGTAGGCATGCGCGTGGAGATGGTTTTGAAACGAAGGCTTAATAAGTATGCGATTATACAAACCGACAGGCAGTCAACCCGTTGACGGATTTGGCCCAAAATTTTATACGGACCTACATTCATGACGATAAAACTGTGTACCAAATTTTATCGATCTGGCTTTTCAAGTTTTTGAGTTATAGCGTTCGCATGACCTCGAACATACAGACAGACAGACTTCCCGTGGACGGATTTTGTCCAAAAGTTGATAGAAACCTACAAATTATGTTTCAAGTTTACATACCAAATTTCATCCCTTTATCTCTAATAGTTTTCGAGTTATCGTGTTCACAGACACACACACAGACACACACACAGACACACAGCATTGCATTATACTCCCAAAATTGCTGCTCAGGAAGGTCTAAATGGAGATTGTCAAAATCTCGAGTTCGAATTTTTTTGACGATTACAATATTTCTCTTTGTATACTTCGTATACTGAGAAAGTAAAAAAAGCTTGGGAATCGGAAGCTTGGAGAAAGGCGTGGGTAGAAGCGGAAAGGATTAGCGCAAGTGAATCGCGCACCCGCAATAACGACCTCGCGTCACAGTGTGATGAGAAAAGACAATAGATTTGAACACCTACTTTTCGACCGATTGAAACGAAAATAAGGCATGGATCTACAATTAATGCTATAGACTCATACCAATTTTATTTATCTGCCGTAGGGTTTCGAGTTATATGTGTTAGAAGTATGGAATACACAGACAGACAGAAAACCTTTAAAGGATTTGCCCAAAATTTGATGCGCACATACATTCTGATGATAAAACTGCGTGCCAAATTTATCCATCTAGAAGAAGTTTTTACTTTCGTATACAAGAGAGTATTGTAATCTGTCAGTAACGAACCGAGATTTTGACGAATTCTCCACGTTTTAGACCTCCTGATTCCTGAAAAACACAATTTGGAATTATGTCTGTCTTGTGTGTGTCTAGTGTGTCTGTGTGTGTGTCTTCAGAACACGATAACTCGAAACTGTTGAGCTACGAGGATGAAATTTGGTATGTGGTCTTTAAACATAATTTGTAGGTTTCTATCAAATTTTGGACAAAATCCGTCAACGGAAGTCTGTCTGTTTGTATCTGGGTCATGCGAACGCTATACCTCAAAAACTTGAAAGTTAGATGGATAAAATTTTTGCACACAGTTTTATCGTCATGAATGTAGGTCCGTATAAAATTTGGGCCAACCGTTGGGTCAAAGGCTTGATCGTCTGTCGGTCTGTATAATCGCACTTTTTTCAGTTTTGAAACTAACTGCGCATGCCTACTAGTGGCAATGCCTGTAAGGAAGGACTGCCTGAATCTCAGATAGCCAAACAAAATTCTGAGTGATTTGTAGAAGCAAACAATTAGGGAGTCTGCCAGGTCCTGTTGGCAAAAAAGAATGAGCAGAGGATTTGAATTTGTTTTGATCCTTCAAACCACGCGTGGTTCCAACTTTGGTTTACTGGGAAGTTTATTTGACGTCTTATTATTCTAGTTTTCTACATGTAGTAGAGTATGAGAAAGTGTAGGGAGACCACTCACTGCTAGTGCTATAGTTTTCACATAAAGAGAGGACTTTCCGTGGACTTGACTTTATTGAAATTTGATAGAAACCTAAAACTAGGTAAGATTGTCACCAAATTTCATCCTAGGTTTAATTACCTTATCGTGTTCGTAAGATACGATAGTATCTAAAATTTCAGTGTATTAACATGGAGATCTTCGTTATAGCTGAAGTTCGGAATTTTTTGACGATGATTATTTTCTTTTGTATACTTCTGTATAGAAGAAAAGCAAAAATCTAAGCGAACACTATTTATTTCTCGTATACGAAGTATACAAAGAGAAAGTATTGTAATCGTCAAAAAATTGAACTTCAGATTTTGACGAATTCCCCTTTTAGACCTCCCTGACCCGAAAACACAATTTTGAATTATGTCTGTTCAGAACACGATAACACGAAAACTATTAAAGCTGCGGGGATAAATGGTATGTGGTCTTTAAATAATTGTATCTTTCTATCAAATTTTGACAAAATTAACATACGGGAAGTTCGTCTGTATGTCCGCGTTCTATGTGAAACTGTAACTCAAAACTTGAATAGCTAGATGATAAAAAATTCTGCACATAGTTTTATCATCAGGAATGCACGTATCTACCTTTGGATCAAAGTCGTCAAAGACTTATATGCTCTCTCTGTATAACGCATACCTTTGAACGCAATAACTTTTGTAACTTTGGTAAATGAAATTCGGTATGGGCCTTCTTACCTTAATGTATATAGTCCACAATTGTTGTAAATAATCGTTAAAAAAAAAGGCATTCAAATTTCAAATTCGTTTCTTTATCTTCCATCATACCTATTGGTAATCACGACGGCTTCTCATTCCATCTCCGCGTGTGAAGACCTCGGAAATCTTGGTATGGACGTTCCGCTTATTTTTTTCCACTGCGTTAGGGGTTCTTGTTCCTCTTGATTACAGGAACCAAAATAGACTAAATAATTCTTTTCCCTAGTTTTTTTAATCTGATCTGGATTAGTCGGGCAGTCTCGATTTTCGTAATAATAAAATACCTCATAATTAAAAATTGTATAGAAAAATGTGCTATATATAAAATGATACTTTGATTGTATTTAATCATTTTAAAATATTCATGTGAAAGTTAGTCTAGTTTTTTAATTAGATTAACGTCCCGTTTTAGAAGCCACTTTGGGGTATTTAAGGGGTATACTTAAAATAATCGATTTTATTTTTCGTATACCAAATATACAATGAGAAAGCCGGCAGTCTTGATTTTCGACTGCTGCAATTTTGTCCCGTTCTGTTCTATAAAATGCACAGCTTAGGTGTGTTATAAGATAGATGTCCAGACGAATCACTGCACTCTATAGCAGAAATTTCTGGCACACAGGTAGTCGTAATGGTGACTCAATGTACCCTGAAGCCCGAATTTTAAATTTTTATCTAGAAAATTTTACTTAATATTTTATGTCGTTTTGGGTGATTTTTTCGCACATTTTTGGCCGATCCATGAGAAATAATGATCGAAACAACGATGTACCATCGAACAGAGAAACAATTGTCGTTTTAATGACGTTTGTTTTGGAAAAGCTAACGTATTCCTCGAATTTTGAGAATTTTATTAATAGTCAGTTTTCGAATGAAATTTTAAGATTTCAAATCTAATGACCTTCACGTTTTAATTCCATGTCTTTTTTTGAAATGTTTTGATCAATAAATAAAACGTCTCTCCTTCATTTAAAACAAGAACGGGTTAAAATACCATTTTAAGTCGATTTTAAATTAATTTTTATTGATGGGGGGAGAAGTTTTTAGAAGGAAGAACTATTATACGGAAATCCCATTCCATCCAAGTGCGCCATCTGGCCGAAAAAAAAATTAGAACTATGGTTTTTGGCATCCTGCCATGAATGAGGTGGTACGGAAATGATATAAATTACTTTATTGCTTTTATTCCGGAATGAATTAACACACACACACATCACATACACAATCAATCATCACATCACACGCATGCGACGTATCGCACGCACGATGACGCACGCACGCACGCACGCATCGCACGTACGCACGAATGCACGCACGCACGCACGCACGACACATGGTCATCAATAATACACACACCACAATAATACACACACACACACACACACACACACAGAGAGAGAGAGAGAGAGAGTTTAAATCGTAAAACGAAAGAGTGTAAAACGTAAAATGAAAAACGCAATTAAAGCACAATAACGCTTCTTCAGGGGATGAAGTTATTGTAAATTGCTAAAAATATAAAAAAGTTTGACATTTTCTTGGAATCAGTTACGCCGTAAGGCCTAAAACACTGATTTTCATCCCTAATGTCAAACCAAAAACAGAAAGAGGAGTTTTGAATAATTAAAACCAAAAGTAAGTTGTGATATAACATTAGAGCAAAGTAAGTATAAATTTTACGTATCAGAGGGACGGATGTTGACGTGGCAGTGTTTGCGGAGGGCATATCTTTTCGAATTTGATGTGAATGTTTGTTATTTTATTTTTTTTTCTATTATGTTTTGCTTCTTATATATATATATACTAGCCGCCTTCGGCGACCAGCTGGTTTTCCCGTTTAAATTAGTTTTCATTTTTCTATTTTATATTAATTATAGCACTATTCGTCGCAGTCTCAGCCGCGATAGCTCATGAAAGATGAACAAAAAAACTGAAAATTTTATTGTATTTGATAGATAGTAAAATATTTAAAGACGTACATTTTAAAATGCCAGCGATACAATTCCGTATGATGCATCGCAGCTAACGAAACTTACAAACTGAGTTTCAAATAACTTTCACTCAATTCATCTATCGGTAGAATGATTAACACTGAATATGGTCGCGAAAGCCGGACACGCTAGACAACAGTGTGAACCAGTGGATACAAAAAGTGAGGCGGCAAAAAATTCATAGACATCTAAAAGACCCGGGAGTATAGGAGGCAGACAATAAAATTTAAAAATTAGTTAGTTTTCCCGAACAAAAATTTGAAAGCGTTTTCATGCCTCATAATTTTAAAATGGCAGGAAAGCATGAGATTTGATGCTTGAAGAAAGGGCGAAAATCATTTGTCTACCTCAAACACAATAAAAACAAACAAACCTGAAATAAAATATCTGTCGCCACGCTTTATAAAAATATTACTTTGAAGCAGGTGCGATAAAATATTTCAGAAATGCAATGAATACTAAAGTGAAAATTCTGCTTTGGAGTTAATTTCCCAAGAAAACAATTTATACTATCACAACAGTAACAATTGGAAAAGCGCGCGAATAAAATATTTGCTGAAACAATGAAATGGTTTGAATTTTATTTGCAACAATAGAAACATTGCTGCAATTCATGTTTTGAAACATTTAGAAACATTAATTAAAATTGAACAAAATATCGCGTGGAAATAAGATCGGTGTCATTGAAAAGCAAATTTTTTAATTCTTTAAGATTATGTCAAAACGGTGTTTTTGAGATAAAAGGATCCGAAGTTATTTCGGAAAAACGTTAAAATTTAAAGCAATTTTGAAATAATTTAAATTCTAATTAAAATTTCGAAAAATCCTTAGTGAGAACCTACTCCTCAAGAAACAACCGCCTGCCAAATTTCAAGTCCCAGTGGTTTCGGAGATTTCGGGATGAGTGAGTCATGGTATTTGCCTTTATATATATATAAATAATGTCTTCGTTTTTGTAGTCGTTAAATAAAAACATGCCGAGTTATTACTAATTTTCATTTTATTATCGGAGAGTGACGGAATGTACGTACATTTCAGTTGAAGTTTTTAAGCCGAAAGTGAACAGAAGATCCCTGCTTTTTCTCAGGTAGGGATTTAGCAGATAGACGTGTGATCAAAGTGAAGGGAATAATAGCAATTTTTACTATATTACGTAAGTGTTTTAGGGAAAATGCATGGCGGCAATAAATCGCCGATTTCGCGAGTTGTGTGCGCGTAGAAACGATTAAAATATTCTTTTAGTAATAAATATGCCAAAACGAGAGATTTAATACACCGTCAGAGCGGGAAATAAAATGAAACTGGAGTTTGAGAAAAGTGATTTTGGAATACATTAAGATTTTAAAATATATAATATTAGAATTTGAAATAAAATTAAATGAGATTATTACAATTTCCCCCTCCGCAAGACGCGTGTGTGCGCCAGGGCCCTTGACACACAACCGTATCTTACAGGGATGCCCAAATAAGAAATTAAAATTTAAATTTGAAATAGAATTCTTATGAAATTTTCCCTTCACTTTAACAAAAACATGAAAATAATTTCAAATATACTTCATAACAACATTAATATGAACAAATGTAAACTCTTATACTTCCTGTAAAAATTCTTGATGCCTGTAAAAACTCTAAATGTAAACATATAAAAAACATTGATATTAATTCTAAAATATATATTGTTCAATTTTTTTTTTCTTTTTCAGAAATCAGGAAATTTAAATGTTATAAGTGTCGTGATGGTAGTATGGCAATTAAAAATTATGACTTAATTTATTTTTTTATATAAAGTGAAGAATTTTCTGTTTAGGAAGAAACACACGATGGGACATTGTAGCCTGCAGAGATGAGCATTTTTGGGTTTTGATGGTCAAACTCTGTGCTAATCCACATCGCAAAATCTCCCGAGAAAATTGTTTCTTTTTACATATTTTTCTTTCTTTGATATATATTTTTTATACTTTTGATTTGTTCATTTTATGTGCTTATTGATAATCAAGCATAAAAGTTTGTTAAAAAAAACCCATGTTGTTTATGTTGCGCATTTTGCTTCTTGCTGTTTAATATTGATTTTCACGCTGCAATTTTTTAATATAGTTTTGGATTAACGTACTCTGCACTGTTTTCCTACAGCTCAAATGTCATTATCGCGAAGAGAAATAAGCGGGAAAATCAATAATGTGTATCTTCTGTTTTGTTTTTGTTTTCAAAATCTTTTCGTGTCAATGTGGGCGTTTTTTTACAATGTGTTGAAGTCCTGATTCCACGGGCAAAGCCGTGCGCGTACTGCTAGTTTTGAATAAAATATCCCTGATACGCCTCGATTTTTCTCAAAAGTTCGCCAGGACTTTCCACTGCCCTGCAGTGTGTGTGGGGGGCGGTGGGACCAGGGCCCCCTGTCAGTGATGCTGTGCTCCTCCATCGGGGAAAATTTTTGTATCCCGTTCACGCAACGGGATATTCAACTACTAGGTAAATGAAGATCTGGCGAAAATTTGAGACCAATTTCATTACAATCCGCCCCCGGCCGGCAGGGGGGGCCCCCCCGGGGGGGGGGGGGGCCCCCCCCCCCCAGTCGGGCAGACTCTAGCACCACCCCTGCTGCCGTGACTCACACCCAGTTCCGGATTACTAAACGGGCAATTGCCTATGGGTCCTGCAACTTTCGGGTCCGCGAGATTACTATTTTACCACTTTTTTATTAACTCGCTTTCTTGTCTGTCTGTCTGTCTGTTCGGTACAAATTTTGCAATCGATTTTAAACTAACTTCCCGACGAGCTGGAGACTTGAAACTTTAAACATAGCTCAGAACTAGATGACAATGCAATATTAATTCGTTTTCTTGTCTGTCTGTCATTTCATATTTTGCATGACGCATGCTCAGTACATTTTTCATTATATATCGAAAACTATTAACATTACAGGCTTGGTTCTTGGGTATATGGATGGCCCATGGGATCATCGAAGCACCCCCATATTTTAGCCATATCTTTTCACTTGCTCAGTACGTTTTTCATTCCATCTCGAAGGTCTCTGCGTCACGTAACTTAATTTTTCAGGAAAATAACAATTTTCTATTTATGATCAGGTGAAGAGAAACTGAAATAAACCTGAAATTTGCCACATGTCTCCGTCATAGTCTCATCAAGATGTTTAAAATCGATTGCAAAATTTCACACACAAGACTAAAAAGCAGAAAATAATTATTTAAATAAAATAAAAATTTTAATATACCACGTTTTTAAAACGGACTAAAAAGTATAAAATAATTTCTTCTAGCCCCCATACAGATTTATAACCCCATACAGATTTAAACTAGAAACGCGGGGCGCATGCAATATTTAATAGTAAGGAGTGTAGGGAGTAGCTGTCGTTGAGAAAACTCACACAACAGTTCATAGCATTTCCATTGCAATAAAATTGTTCGTGACTGAAATAAACTATTTATGCATCAATTATCTATTGCATGCGCCCCACGTTTTTCGTTATAAATCTGTATGTGACTAGAATAAATTGTTTTATACTTTTTAGTTCGTTTTAAAAAAGTGGTATATTAAAAATTTTATTTTATTTAAATATTTTGAAATTATTTTCAGTGCTTTCATTTGATTTATAAGTGCTGTGTACTCGGACTTACTGAAACTAAAATATGGTATCGTGTATTTTTCATAGCGATATTCTTGGGATATTTTCCATGTTTTTAAATTCATTAGCAGATCGATGAGTCACAAGTCAACAGACATGACAAATTTCGTATTTATACAAATTTTGCAGAAATCTGCAAGAACCCATAGGAAGTTTCTTCTGTTTAGGGTGAATTTGGTTTAAGTTTCTTCTGTCTAGGGTGAATTTCGGTTGCCGTAATAGCAACAGGTACGGGGGCATAGGGCGGCGTTCAGTCTAAGGTGAAGCGTTCCTGAGATTTTGTGTTCAGAGACAAGTTAAGAAAAGATATAACCCCCCGCCCCCCAAATAATATTTCATGGAAATTCATCAGGATCTCAAGGCCAAATTTTTGATAATTCCAATACTTTTTCTTTGTACACCAGAAAGTAAAAAAAACAAAAAAACAAAACGGTTAACAAAAAATAAGCAGACTAAGAATAAGAGGTATGGGAGGATGCTTGAGGATAAGCCATCTTCTTCTGGGGTGGAGACGAAGGATCAGGAATGGTGGTTATCGCAAAAAGAACCGGTTTGTTTAACCGGGCGGTTAAAACCGCTCAAAATAACCGGTTTTCGTTTTTTTACTTTCTCGTATACTAAGAATACAAAGAGAAAGCATTGTAATCGTCAAAAAATTCGAACCCGAGATTTCGACGAATCTCTACGTTTTAGACCTCCCTGAGTCCAAAAAACACAATTTTGGAATTATGTCTGTGTGTGTATGTGTCCGTCTGTGTGTGTCTGTGAACACGATAATTCCAAAACTATTAGAGCTACGGGGATGAAATTTGGTATGTGAACTTGACATATAATTTGTAGGTTTCTATCAAATTTTGGACAAAATCCGAGGTCATGCGAACACTATAACTCAAAAACTTGAATAGCTAGATGGATAAAATTTGGTACAGAGTTTTATCGTCATGAATGTAGGTCCGTATCAAATTTTGGCCCAAATCCGTCAAAAGGTTGACTGTCTGTCGGCCTGTATAAGCGCATCTCCAACGAGTCCGCTATCTCCACGCGCATGTGTATTGAACGCAATCTTCTGTGCACGATATTTATTGACTCTTGCTTGGCCTTTTGATTTCATCCGGTTCTCCACGCGCATGCGTACTTGGTAGCAATCTGTGCACGCGGAAGGATTGTCCTTGAGCTAAGAAAGAGTAGAAATCGGTATTCATTTAATCGGAACGCATCTCTTCGACTTTGATTTTTTATCTAAATATTTTCTGATAGTCATTGGATTCTGGGTTACAATAGGTTCGAATTTTTTTATCCACGATGGGGGAGGGGAAACAGCACGTTTTTCGAGAAGTATACGAGAAAGTTTAGGGGGGACCACTCCCGCTGGTTTAAAAAAAGAAACAACGTCTATAGGCAATTATTATTATTAACTAGCTGCATGGCCCTGCGTTGCACGGGCTATCTCGAATAATGCGTCACTCCCTGGGGGAGACAAGTGAGGTCATGTGACACAAACGCTTACATAAACCAGCGTTGCTGGGGATACATATTTTTTCATGTTCCCGCATACAGTTTATAAACACATGAAGCAAGATGCACTACAAACATGAAATCTCAAAGTTAAATCTCAAGGAAAAAACATTTTTAGTAAAAACCCTATTTGAACGATTTAGATTTCTTTGTTTCTTTATATCAATTACCAAAACCAGGACGCAATGCCATCCATATTGCATTGTTGCAGAATCCATATTGCATTATTGCTGCTTTCAACAATGAAACAGAAACACGCAATTAAATATTTGTTCAAACATTGAAAACGGTTTGAATTGCGTTGCAACAATGAAAAGTATTGTTGTAAATTAGTTGTTAATTAATATCTTTTTTACTAATTGTAATTTCGGAATTTAAATGGTCAAAATGGATTCCTTGGATTATTCCCCATCTTTTGGTACTTTCCGCGCGCTTCTTCGTTCAGCGGTTCGTGAGAAGATAGCGGGACATACATACAGTCGAATTTTAATAGTGTAGATAATAATATACAAGTTAGTATTAATATAATAAGTAACTAGCTGCATGACCCGGCGTTGCTCGGGCAATCTTGAATAATGGGATATTCCCGGGCGGAGAGAAGTGAGATCACGTGAGGCCTTCGGATCCATATTTTTTCATATGCCCGGCTCCGTTTTTTTTCCAATAAA